>SZWC01006536.1:24277-54068 GCA_023375785.1 Penium margaritaceum
ACTAGGGCGCACCTAGGGCGCAAGTAGGGCGCAACTAGGGCGCAACTAGGGTACAACTATGGCGCAAGTAGGGCGCAACTAGGGCGCAAGTAGGGTCCAACAAGGGCGCAACTAAGGTGCAACTAGGGTGCAAGTAGGGCGCAAGTCGGGTGCAACTGGGGCACAAGTAGCGCGCAACTAGGGCGCAACTAGGGCGCAACTAGGGCGCAAGTAGGGTCCAATTAGGGCGCAACTAGGGCGCAACAAGGGTGCAAGTAGGGCGGAAGTCCGGCGCAACTAGGGCACAAGTAGGACGCTTGTAGGGCGCAAGTAAGGCGCAACTAGGGCCAAACTAGGGTGCAACTAGGGCGCAACTAGGGCGCAACTAGGGCGAAACTAGGGCGAAACTAGGGCGCAACTAGGGTACAACTAAGGCGCAACTAGGGCGCAACTAGGGCGCAACTACAACGCAACTAGGGCGCAAGTAGGGCGCAAGTAGGGCACAACTAGGGCGCAATTGGGGCACAACTAGGGTGCAAGTAGGGCGCAAGTCGGGTGCGACTAGGGCACAAGTAGGGTGAAAGTAGGGCGCAATGAGGGCGCAACTAGGGCGGAACTAGGACGCAAGTAGGGCGCAAGTCGGGCACAACTAGGGCACAAGTAAGGTGGAAGTAGGGTGCAACTAGGGCGGAACTAGGCCGCAACTAGAGTGCAACTAGGGTGCAACTAGGGCGCAAGTAGGGCGCAACTAGGGCGCAACTAGGGCCCAACGAGGACGCAACTAGAGCGCACTACGGTGCAACTTGGACGAAACTAGGGCGCAACTAGAGCGCAACTAGGGCGCAACTACGGCGCAACTAGGGCGCAACTGAGCGCAACTAGGGCGCATCTAGGGCTCATCTAGGGCACAACTTAGGTGCAACTAGGGCGAAACTAGGGCGCAACTAGGGAGCAACTAGGGCGCAACTAGGGCGCAACTAGGGCGCAACTAGGACACAACTAGGGCGCAAGTAGGGCGCAACGAGGGCGCAACTAGGGCGCAAGAAGGGTCCAACTAGGGCGCAACGAGGGCGCAACTAGGGTGCAAGTAGGGCGCAAGTCGGGCGTTACTAGGCCACAAGTAGGGCGCAAGTAGGGCGCAAGTAGGGCGCAACTAGGGCGCAACAAGGGCGCAAGTAGGGCGCAATTCAGGCGCAACTAGGGCACAAGTAGGGTGCAAGTAGAGCGAACTAGGGCGCAACCAGGGCGCAACTAGGGCGCAACTAAGGCGCAACTAAGGGGCAACTAAGGCGCAACTAGGACGTAACTAGGGCGCAACTAGGGCGCAACTAGGGCACAACTAGGGAATTAAGGCGCAACTAGGGCGCAACTAAAGGACAAGTAGGGCGTAAGTAAGGTGCAACTAGGACGCAACTAGGGCGCAACTAAGGCGCAACTAGGGCGCAACTAGGGCGCAACTAGGGCGCAACTAGGGCGCAACAAAGGCGCAACTAAGACGTAACTAGGTCGCAACTACGGCGCAACTAGGGTGCAACTAGGGCGCAACTAGGGCGCAACTAGAGCACAAGTAGGGCGTATCTAAGGCGGCACTAGGACGCAACTAGGGCGCAGCTAGGGCGCAACTAGGGCGCAACTAGGGCGCAACTAAGGCGCAACTAGGGCGCAACTAGGGTGCAACTAGGGCGCAACAAGGGCGCTACTAGGGCGCAACTAGGGCGCAACGAGGGCGCAACTAGGACGCACCTAGGGCGCAACTAGGGCGCACCTAGGGCGCAACTAGGGTGCAACTAAGGCGCAATTAGGGTGCAACTAGGGCGCAACTAGGGCGCAACTAGGGCCCAACTAGGGCGCAACTAGGGCGCAACGTAGGCGCAACGAGGGCGCAACTAGGGGGGGGCGCCACTAGGGCGCAACTAGGGCGCAACTAGAGCGCAACTAGGGTGCAACTAGGGCGCAACAAGGGCGCAATTAAGACGTAACTAGGACGCAACTAGGGCGCAAGTAAGGCGCAACAAGGGCGCAAGTAGGGGGCAACTAGGGCACAACTAGGGCGCAAGTAATGTCCACCTAGGTCGCAACGAGGGCGCAACTAGGGTGCAAGTAGGGCGCAAGTCGGGCACAACTAGGTCACAAGTAGGGCGCAAGTAGGGCGCAACTAGGGCGCAAGTAGGGCGCAATTCGGGCGCAACTAGGGCTCAAGTAGCGTGCAAGTAGGGCGCACCTAGGGCGTAGCCAGGGCGCAACTAGGGCGCAACTAGGGCGCAACTAAGGCGCAACTAAGGCGCAACTAAGGCGCAACTAGGAGGTAACTAGGGCGCAACTAGGGCGCAAATAGGGCACAACTAGGGAATTAGGCCGCAACTAGGGCGCAACTAAAGGACAAGTAGGATGTAAGTAAGGCGCAACTACGACGCAACTAGGGCGCAACTAGGGCGCAACCAGGGTGTGACCGAGCGCAACTAGGGCGCAACTAGGACGTGACTAGGGCGCACCTAGGGCGCAAGTAGGGCGCAACAAGGGCGAAATTAGGGCGCAAGTAGGGCGCAACTAGGGCACAAGTAGGGCCCAACAAGGGCGCAACTAAGGCGCAACTAGGGTGCAAGTAGGGCGCAAGTCGGGTGCAACTAGGGCACAAGTAGGGCGCAACTAGGGCACAAGTAGGGCCCAACAAGGGCGCAACTAAGGCGCAACTAGGGTGCAAGTAGGGCGCAAGTCGGGTGCAACTAGGGCACAAGTAGGGCGCAACTAGGGCACAACTAGGGCACAACTAAGGCGCAAGTAGGGTCCAATTAGGGCGCAACTAGGGCGCAACAAGGGTGCAAGTAGGGCGCAAGTCGGGCGCAACTAGGGCACAAGTAGGACGCTAGTAGGGCGCAAGTAGGGCGCAACTAGGGCGAAACTAGGGCGCAACTAGGGCGCAAGTAGGGCGCAAGTCGGGCGCAACTAGGGCGCAAGTAGGGCGCAACTAGGGCGCAACTAGGGCGCATCCAGGGCGCAACAAAGGCGCAACTAGGGCGCAACTAGGACGTAACTAGGGCGCAAGTAGGGCGCAACTAGGGCGCAACTAGGGCGCATCCAGGGCGCAACAAAGGCGCAACTAGGGCGCAACTAGGACGTAACTAGGGCGCAAGTAGGGCGCAACTAGGGCGCAACTAGGGCGCATCCAGGGCGCAACAAAGGCGCAACTAGGGCGCAACTAGGACGTAACTAGGGCGCAAGTAGGGCGCAACTAGGGCGCAACTAGGGCGCATCCAGGGCGCAACAAAGGCGCAACTAGGGCGCAACTAGGACGTAACTAGGGCGCAAGTAGGGCGCAACTAGGGCGCAACTAGGGCGCATCCAGGGCGCAACAAAGGCGCAACTAGGGCGCAACTAGGACGTAACTAGGGCGCAAGTAGGGCGCAACTAGGGCGCAACTAGGGCGCATCCAGGGCGCAACAAAGGCGCAACTAGGGCGCAACTAGGACGTAACTAGGGCGCAAGTAGGGCGCAACTAGGGCGCAACTAGGGCGCAACTAGGCTGCAACTAGGACGCAACTAAAGCGCAACTAGGGTGCAACTAGAACGCAACTAGGGCGCAACTAAGGCGCCACTAGGGCGAAACTAGGGCGCAACTAGGGCGCAACTAGGGCACAACAAGGGCGCAATTACAGCGCGCAACTAGGGCGCAACTACGGCGCAACTAGGGCACAACTAGGATGTAACTAGGGCGTAACTAGGGCACAACTAGGGCGCAACTAGGGCGCAACTAGGGGGCAACTAGGGCGCAACTAGGGCGCAACTAGGGTGCAACTAGAGCGCAATTAGGACCAACTAGGGCGCAACTAGGGTGCAACTAGGATGCAACCAGGGCACAACTAGGGCGCAATTAGGGCGCAACTAGGGCGCAACAGGGGCGCAACTAGGGCGCAACTAGGGCGCAACTAGGGCGCAACTAGGACGTAACTGGGCCGACTAGGGAGCAAGTAAGGCACAACTAGGGCCCAAGTAGGGAGCAAGTAGGGCGCAACTAGGGCGCAACTATGGGGCAAATAGGGCATAACTAGGGCGCAACTACGGCGTAACAAGGGCGCAACAAGGGCACAACTGGGGCGCAACTAGGGCGCAACTAGAGCGCAACTAGGGTGCAACTAGGGCGCGACTAGGGCGCAACTAGTGCGCAACTAGGGTGCAACTAGGGCGCAACTAGGGCCCAACTAGGGCGCAACTATGGCGCAAGTAGGGCGCGACTAGGGCGCAACTAGGACGCAACTATGGTGCAACTAGGGCACAACTAGGGTGCAACTGGGGCGCAACTAAGGCGCAACTAGGGCGCAACTAGGGCGCAACTAGAGCGAACTGGGGCGCAACTAGGACGTAACTAGGGCGCAATTAAGGCTCAAGTAAGGCACAACTAGGGCGCAAGACGGACGCAATTAGGGCGCAAGTAGGGTCCAACTAGTGGGCAACTAGGGCGCAACTAAGGTGCAAGTAGGGTGCATTTCCGGCGCAACTAGGGCACAAGTAGGGTGCAAATAGGGCGCAACTAGGGCGAAACTAGGAAGCAACAAAGGCGCAAGTAGGGCACAAGTCGGTTGCAACTAGGGCAAAAGTAGGGTACAAGTAATGTACAACTAGGGCGGAACTAGGGCGCAACTAGGACGTAACTAGGGCGCAAGTAGGGCGCAACTAGGGCGCAACTAGGGTGCAACTAGGGCGCAACTAGGGTGCAAGTGGAGCGCAACTAGAGCGCAACTAGGGTGCACCTAGGGTGCAACTAGGACGCAAGTAGAGCGCAACTAGGGCGCAACAAGGGCGCAACTAGGGCGCAACTAGGGCGCAATTAGGGCGCATCTAGGGCGCAACTAGAACGCAACTAGGGCGCAACTAGGGCGCAACTAGAGCGCAACTAAGACGTAACTAGGGCGCAACTAGGGCGCAAGTAAGGCGCAACTAGGGCGCAAATAGGGCGCATCTAGGGCGCAACTAGGGCGCAAGTAGGGTCCAACTAGGGCGCAACGAGGGCGCAACTAGGGTGCAAGTAGGGCGCAAGTCGGGCGCAACTACGTCACAAGTAGGGCGCAAGTAGGGCGCAACTAGGGCGCAACTAGGGCGCAACTAGGGCGCAAGTACGGCGCAATTCGGGCGCAACTTGGGCACAAATAGCGTTCAAGTAGGGCGGACCTAGGGCGCAGGCAAGGCGCAACGAGGGCGAAAATAAGGCGCAACTAAGGCGCAACTAAGGCGCAACTAGGACGTAACTAGGGCGCAACTAGGGCGCAACTAGGGCACAACTAGGGAATTAGGGCGCAACTAGGGCGCAACTAAAGGACAAGTAGGGCGAAAGTAAGGCGCAACTAGGACGCAACTAGGGCACAACTAGGGTGCAACTAGGGCGCAACCAGGGTGTGACCAGGGCGCAACTAGGGCACAACTAGGACGTGACTGGGGCGCACCTAGGGCCCAAGTAGGGCGCAACTAGGGCGCAACTAGGGCGCAAGTAGGGCGCAACTAGGGCACAAGTAGGGCTCAACAAGGGCGCAACTAAGGCGCAACTAGGGTGCAAGTAGGGCGCAAGTCAGGTGCAACTACGTTAGAAGTAGGGCGCAACTAGGGCGCAACTAGGGCGCAACTAGGGCGCAACTAGGGCGCAAGTAGCGTCCAATTAGGGCGCAACTAGGGCGCAACAAGGGAGTAAGTAGGGCGCAAGTCGGGCGCAACTAGGGCACAAGTAGGACGCAAGTAGGGCGCAAGTAGGGCGCAGGTAGGGCGTAGGTAGGGCACAGGTAGGGTGGAAGTAGGGCGGAAGTAGGGCACAAGTAGGTCGCAAGTTGGGCGCAAGTAGGGCGCAAGTAGGGCGCACGTAGGGCGCAAGTAGGGCGCAAGTAGGGCGCACGTAGGGCGCAAGTAGGGCGCAAGTAGGGCGCACGTAGGGCGCAAGTAGGGCGCAAGTAGGGCGCACGTAGGGCGCAAGTAGGGCGCAAGTAGGGCGCAAGTAGGGCGCAACTAGGGCGCAACTAGGGCGAAACTAGAGCGCAAATAGGGCGAAACTAGGGCGCAACTAGGGCGCAACTAGGGCGCAAGTAGGGTGCAAGTAGGGCGCAACTAGGGCGCAAGTAGGGTGCAAGTAGGGCGCAACTAGGGCGCAACTAGGGCGCAACTAGGGCGCAAGTAGGGTGCAAGTAGGGCGCAACTAGGGCACAACTAGGGCGCAACTAGGGCGCAACGAGGGCGCAACTAGGGCGAAACTAGAGCGCAACTAGGGCGAAACTAGGGCGCAACTAGGGCGCAACTAGGGCGCAACTCGGGCGCAACTAGGGCAAAACTAGGGCGAAACTAGGGCGCAACTAGGGCGCAACTAGGGCGCAACTAGGGCGCAACTACAACGCAACTAGGGCGCAAGTAGGGTGCAAGTAGGGCGCAACTAGGGCGCAATTAGGGCGCAACTAGGGTGCAAGTAGGGCGAAAGTCGGGTGCGACTAGGGCACAGGTAGGGTGAAAGTAGGGCACAATTAGGGCGCAACTAGGGCGCAACTAGGCCGCAACTAGAGAAGAACTAGGATGCAAGTAGGGCGCAAGTCGGGCACAACTAGGGCACAAGTAAGGTGGACCTAGGGTGCAACTAGGGCGCAACTTGGGCGCAACTAGAGCGCAACTAGGGCGCAACTAGGGCGCAACTAGGGTGTAACTAGGACGCAACTAGAGCGCACTACGGTGCAACTTGGACGAAACTAAGGCGCAACTAGGACGTAACTAGGGCGCAACTAGGGTGTAACTAGGACGCAACTAGAGCGCACTACGGTGCAACTTGGACGAAACTAAGGCGCAACTAGAGCGAGACTAGGGCGCAACTACGGCGCAACAAGGGCGCAACTGAGCGCAACTAGGGCGCATCTAGGGCTCATCTAGGGCACAACTAGGGCGCAACTAGGGCGAAACTAGGGCGCAACTAGGGTGCAACTAGGGCGCAACTAGGGCGCTACTAGGGTGCAACTACGGCGCATCTAGGGCATAACTAGGGCGCAAATAAGGCGCAACTACGGCGCAAATAGGGCGCAATTAAGGCGCAAGTAGGGCGCAACTAGGGCGCAACTAGGACGCAACAAGGGCACAACTAGAGCGCAACTAGGGCGCAACCACAGCGCAACTACAGCGCAACTAGGGCGAAACTGGGGCGCAACTAGGGCGGAAGAGGGCGCAACTAGGGCGCAACTAGGGTGGAACTAGGGCGCAACTAGGGCGCAACTAGGGCGCAACTAGGGCGCAACTAGGGCATAACTAGGGCGCAACTAGGGCGCAACTGGGGCGCAACTGGGGCGCAACTGGGGCGCAACTGGGGCGCAACTTGGGCGCAACTGGGGCGCAATTGGAGCGCAACTGGGGCGCAACTAGGGCACAGCTAGGGCGCAGCTAGGGCGCAGCTAGGGCGCAACTACGGCGCAACTAGGGCGCAACTAGGGCGCAACTAGGGCACAACTAGGGCGCAACTAGGGCGCAACTAGGGCGCTACTAGGGAGCACCTAGGGCGCAACTAGGGTGCAACTAGGGCGCAATTAGGGAGCAACTAGGGCGCAACTAGGGCGCAACTAGGGCCCAACTAGGGCGCAACTAGGGCACAACGAGGACGCAACGAGGGCGCAACTGGGGCGCAACTGGGGCGCAACTGGGGCGCAACTGGGGCGCAACTAGGGCGCAACTAGAGCGCAACTAGGGCGCAACTAGGGCGCAACTAGGGCGCAACTAAGACGTAACTAGGACGCAACTAGGGCGCAAGTAAGGCGCAACTAGGGCGCAAGTAGGGCGCAACGAGGGCGCAACTAGGGCGCAAGTAGGTTCCAACTAGGGCGCAACGAAGGCGCAACAAGGGTGAAAGTAGGGCGCAAGTCGGGCGCAACTAGGCCACAAGTAAGGCGCAAGTGGGGCGCAAGTAGGGCGCAAGTAGGGCGCAACTAGGGCGCAACTACGGCGCAAGTAGGGCGCAATTCAGGCGCAACTAGGGCACAAGTAGGGTGCAAGTAGGGCCAACTAGGGCGCAACTAGGGCGCAACTAAGGCGCAACTAGGACGTAACTAGGGCGCAAGTAGGGCGCAACTAGGGCACAACTAGGGAATTACGGCGCAACTAGGGCGCAACTTAAGGACAGGAAGGGCGTAAGTAAGGAGCAACTAGGACGCAACTAGGGCGCAACTAGGGCGCAACTAGGGCGCAACGAGTGCGCAACTAAGACGTAACTAGGTCGCAATTAGGGCGCAACTAGGGTGCAAAGAGGGCGCAACTAGGGCGCAACTAGAGCACAAGTAGGTCGTATCTAAAGCGCAACTAGGACGCACCTAGGGCGCAACTAGCGCGCAACTAGGGCGCAGCTAGGGCGCAACTAGCGCGCAACTAGGGCGCAGCTAGGGCGCAACTAGCGCGCAACTAGGGCGCAGCTAGGGCGCAACTAGCGCGCAACTAGGGCGCAGCTAGGGCGCAACTAGCGCGCAACTAGGGCGCAGCTAGGGCGCAACTAGCGCGCAACTAGGGCGCAGCTAGGGCGCAACTAGCGCGCAACTAGGGCGCAGCTAGGGCGCAACTAGCGCGCAACTAGGGCGCAGCTAGGGCGCAACTAGCGCGCAACTAGGGCGCAGCTAGGGCGCAACTAGCGCGCAACTAGGGCGCAGCTAGGGCGCAACTAGCGCGCAACTAGGGCGCAGCTAGGGCGCAACTAGCGCGCAACTAGGGCGCAGCTAGGGCGCAACTAGCGCGCAACTAGGGCGCAACTAGGACGCAACTAGGACACAACTAGAGCACAACCAGGGCGCAACTAGAGCGCAACTAAAGCGCAACTAGGGCGCAACTAGGGCGCAACCAGAGTGTGACCAGGGCGCAACTAGGGCGAAACTAGGACGTAAGTAGGGCGCACCTAGGGCGCAAGTAGGGCGCAACTAGGGCGCAACTAGGGTACAACTATGGCGCAAGTAGGGCGCAACTAGGGCGCAAGTAGGGTCCAACAAGGGCGCAACTAGGGCGCAACTAGGGTACAACTATGGCGCAAGTAGGGCGCAACTAGGGCGCAAGTAGGGTCCAACAAGGGCGCAACTAAGGTGCAACTAGGGTGCAAGTAGGGCGCAAGTCGGGTGCAACTAGGGCACAAGTAGCGCGCAACTAGGGCGCAACTAGGGCGCAACTAGGGCGCAAGTAGGGTCAAATTAGGACGCATCTAGGGCGCTACAAGGGTGCAAGTAGGGCGCAAGTCCGGCGCAACTAGGGCACAAGTAGGACGCTTGTAGGGCGCAAGTAGGGCGCAACTAGGGCGAAACTAGGGTGCAACTAGGGCGCAACTAGGGCGCAACTAGGGCGAAACTAGGGCGAAACTAGGGCGCAACTAGGGTGCAACTAAGGCGCAACTAGGGCGCAACTAGGGCGCAACTACAACGCAACTAGGGCGCAAGTAGGGCGCAAGTAGGGCACAACTAGGGCGCAATTGGGGCGCAACTAGCGTGCAAGTAGGGCGCAAGTCGGGTGCGACTAGGGCACAAGTAGGGTGAAAGTAGGGCGCAATTAGGGCGCAACTAGGGCGGAACTAGGACGCAAGTAAGGCGCAAGTCGGGCACAACTAGGGCACAAGTAAGGTGGAAGTAGGGTGCAACTAGGGCGCAACTATGCCGCAACTAGAGCGCAACTAGGGTGCAACTAGGGCGCAAGTAGGGCGCAACTAGGGCGCAACTAGGGCGCAACTAGGGTGTAACTAGGACGCAACTAGAGCGCACTACGGTGCAACTTGGACGAAACTAGGGCGCAACTAGAACGCAACTAGGGCGCAACTACGGCGCAACTAGGGCGCAACTGAGCGCAACTAGGGCGCATCTAGGGCTCATCTAGGGCACAACTTGGGTGCAACTAGGGCGAAACTAGGGCGCAACTAGGGAGCAACTAGGGCGCAACTAGGGCGCAACTAGGGCGCAACTAGGGCGCAACTAGGGCCTAACTAGGACACAACTAGGGCGCAAGTAGGGCGCAACGAGGGCGCAACTAGGGCGCAAGAAGGGTCCAACTAGGGCGCAACGAGGGCGCAACTAGGGTGCAAGTAGGGCGCAAGTCGGGCGTTACTAGGCCACAAGTAGGGCGCAAGTAGTGCGCAACTAGGGCGCAACTAGGGCGCAACAAGGGCACAAGTAGGGCGCAATTCAGGCGCAACTAGGGCACAAGTAGGGTGCAAGTAGGGCGAACTAGGGCGCAACCAGGGCGCAACTAGGGCGCAACTAAGGCGCAACTAAGGCGCAACTAGGACGTAACTAGGGCACAACTAGGGCGCAACTAGGGCACAACTAGGGAATTAGGGCGCAACTAGGGCGCAACTAAAGGACAAGTAGGGCGTAAGTAAGGCGCAACTAGGACGCAACTAGGGCGCAACTAAGGCGCAACTAGGGCGCAACTAGGGCGCAACTAGGGCGCAACTAGGGCGCAACAAAGGCGCAACTAAGACGTAACTAGGTCGCAACTAGGGCGCAACTAGGGTGCAACTAGGGCGCAACTAGGGCGCAACTAGAGCACAAGTAGGGCTTATCTAATGCGGCACTAGGACGCAACTAGGGCGCAGCTAGGGCGCAACTAGGGCGCAACTAGGGCGCAACTAGGGCGCAACTAGGGCGCAACTAGGGCGCAACTAGGGCGCAACTAGGGCGCAACAAGGGCGCAACTAGGGCGCAACTAGGGCGCAACGAGGGCGCAACTAGGACGCACCTAGGGCGCAACTAGGGCGCACCTAGGGCGCAACTAGGGTGCAACTAAGACGCAATTAGGGTGCAACTAGGGTGCAACTAGGGCGCAACTAGGGCCCAACTAGGGAGCAACTAGGGCGCAACGTGGGCGCAACGAGGGCGCAACTAGGGGGGGGCGCCACTAGGGCGCAACTAGGGCGCAACTAGAGCGCAACTGGGGTGCAACTAGGGCGCAACAAGGGCGCAACTAAGACGTAACTAGGACGCAACTAGGGCGCAAGTAAGGCGCAACTAGGGCGCAAGTAGGGGGCAACTAGGGCACAACTAGCGCGCAAGTAGGGTCCACCTAGGGCGCAACGAGGGTGCAACTAGGGTGCAAGTAGGGCGCAAGTCGGGCACAACTAGGTCACAAGTAGGGCGCAAGTAGGGCGCAACTAGGGCGCAAGTAGGGCGCAATTCGGGCGCAACTAGGGCTCAAGTAGCATGCAAGTAGGGCGCACCTAGGGCGTAGCCAGGGCGCAACTAGGGCGCAACTAGGGCGCAACTAGGGCGCAACTAAGGCGCAACTAAGGCGCAACTAAGGCGCAACTAGGAAGTAACTAGGGCGCAACTAGGGCGCAACTAGGGCACAACTAGGGAATTAGGGCGCAACTAGGGCGCAACTAAAGGACAGGTGGGACGTAAGTAAGGCGCAACTACGACGCAACTAGGGCGCAACTAGGGCGCAACCAGGGTGTGACCAGGGCGCAACTAGGGCGCAACTAGGACGTGACTAGGGCGCACCTAGGGCGCAAGTAGGGCGCAACAAGGGCGCAATTAGGGCGCAAGTAGGGCGCAACTAGGGCACAAGTAGGGCCCAACAAGGGCGCAACTAAGGCGCAACTAGGGTGCAAGTAGGGCGCAAGTCGGGTGCAACTAGGGCACAAGTAGAGCGCAACTAGGGCACAACTAGGGCACAACTAGGGCGCAAGTAGGGTCCAATTAGGGCGCAACTAGGGCGCAACAAGGGTGCAAGTAGGGCGCAAGTCGGGCGCAACTAGGGCACAAGTAGGACGCTAGTAGGGCGCAAGTAGGGCGCAACTAGGGCGCAAGTAGGGCGCAAGTCGGGCGCAACTAGGGCACAAGTAGGACGCTAGTAGGGCGCAAGTAGGGCGCAACTAGGGCGAAACTAGGGCGCAACTAGGGCACAACTAGGGCGCAAGTAGGGTGCAAGGCGGGCAGAAGGGCACAAGTAGGGTGCAAGTAGGGCGCAACTAGGGCGCAACTAGGGCGCATCTAGGGCGCAACTAAGGCGCAACTAGGGCGCAACTAGGACGTAACTAGGGCGCAACTCGGGCCCAATTAGGGGGCAACTAGAGAATTAGGGCGCAACTAGGGCGCAACTAGAGGACAAGAAGGGCGTAACTTAGGCGCAACGAGGTGGCAACTAAGGCGCAACTATGGCGCAACTAGGGCGCAACTAGGGCGCAACTAGGGCGCAACTAGGGCGCAACTAGGGCGCAACTAGGGCGCAACTAGGCCGCAACTAGGACGCAACTAAAGCGCAACTAGGGTGCAACTAGAACGCAACTAGGGCGCAACTAAGGCGCCACTAGGGCGAAACTAGGGCGCAACTAGGGCGCAACTAGGGCACAACAAGGGCGCAATTAGGGCGGGCAACTAGGGCGCAACGAGGGCGCAACGAGGGCGCAACGAGGGCGCAACGAGGGCGCAACGAGGGCGCAACGAGGGCGCAACGAGGGCGCAACGAGGGCGCAACGAGGGCGCAACGAGGGCGCAACGAGGGCGCAACGAGGGCGCAACGAGGGCGCAACGAGGGCGCAACGAGGGCGCAACGAGGGCGCAACGAGGGCGCAACGAGGGCGCAACGAGGGCGCAACGAGGGCGCAACGAGGGCGCAACGAGGGCGCAACGAGGGCGCAACGAGGGCGCAACGAGGGCGCAACGAGGGCGCAACGAGGGCGCAACGAGGGCGCAACGAGGGCGCAACGAGGGCGCAACGAGGGCGCAACGAGGGCGCAACGAGGGCGCAACGAGGGCGCAACGAGGGCGCAACGAGGGCGCAACGAGGGCGCAACGAGGGCGCAACGAGGGCGCAACGAGGGCGCAACGAGGGCGCAACGAGGGCGCAACGAGGGCGCAACGAGGGCGCAACGAGGGCGCAACGAGGGCGCAACGAGGGCGCAACGAGGGCGCAACGAGGGCGCAACGAGGGCGCAACGAGGGCGCAACGAGGGCGCAACGAGGGCGCAACGAGGGCGCAACGAGGGCGCAACGAGGGCGCAACGAGGGCGCAACGAGGGCGCAACGAGGGCGCAACGAGGGCGCAACGAGGGCGCAACGAGGGCGCAACGAGGGCGCAACGAGGGCGCAACGAGGGCGCAACGAGGGCGCAACGAGGGCGCAACGAGGGCGCAACGAGGGCGCAACGAGGGCGCAACGAGGGCGCAACGAGGGCGCAACGAGGGCGCAACGAGGGCGCAACGAGGGCGCAACGAGGGCGCAACGAGGGCGCAACGAGGGCGCAACGAGGGCGCAACGAGGGCGCAACGAGGGCGCAACGAGGGCGCAACGAGGGCGCAACGAGGGCGCAACGAGGGCGCAACGAGGGCGCAACGAGGGCGCAACGAGGGCGCAACGAGGGCGCAACGAGGGCGCAACGAGGGCGCAACGAGGGCGCAACGAGGGCGCAACGAGGGCGCAACGAGGGCGCAACGAGGGCGCAACGAGGGCGCAACGAGGGCGCAACGAGGGCGCAACGAGGGCGCAACGAGGGCGCAACGAGGGCGCAACGAGGGCGCAACGAGGGCGCAACGAGGGCGCAACGAGGGCGCAACGAGGGCGCAACGAGGGCGCAACGAGGGCGCAACGAGGGCGCAACGAGGGCGCAACGAGGGCGCAACGAGGGCGCAACGAGGGCGCAACGAGGGCGCAACGAGGGCGCAACGAGGGCGCAACGAGGGCGCAACGAGGGCGCAACGAGGGCGCAACGAGGGCGCAACGAGGGCGCAACGAGGGCGCAACGAGGGCGCAACGAGGGCGCAACGAGGGCGCAACGAGGGCGCAACGAGGGCGCAACGAGGGCGCAACGAGGGCGCAACGAGGGCGCAACGAGGGCGCAACGAGGGCGCAACGAGGGCGCAACGAGGGCGCAACGAGGGCGCAACGAGGGCGCAACGAGGGCGCAACGAGGGCGCAACGAGGGCGCAACGAGGGCGCAACGAGGGCGCAACGAGGGCGCAACGAGGGCGCAACGAGGGCGCAACGAGGGCGCAACGAGGGCGCAACGAGGGCGCAACGAGGGCGCAACGAGGGCGCAACGAGGGCGCAACGAGGGCGCAACGAGGGCGCAACGAGGGCGCAACGAGGGCGCAACGAGGGCGCAACGAGGGCGCAACGAGGGCGCAACGAGGGCGCAACGAGGGCGCAACGAGGGCGCAACGAGGGCGCAACGAGGGCGCAACGAGGGCGCAACGAGGGCGCAACGAGGGCGCAACGAGGGCGCAACGAGGGCGCAACGAGGGCGCAACGAGGGCGCAACGAGGGCGCAACGAGGGCGCAACGAGGGCGCAACGAGGGCGCAACGAGGGCGCAACGAGGGCGCAACGAGGGCGCAACGAGGGCGCAACGAGGGCGCAACGAGGGCGCAACGAGGGCGCAACGAGGGCGCAACGAGGGCGCAACGAGGGCGCAACGAGGGCGCAACGAGGGCGCAACGAGGGCGCAACGAGGGCGCAACGAGGGCGCAACGAGGGCGCAACGAGGGCGCAACGAGGGCGCAACGAGGGCGCAACGAGGGCGCAACGAGGGCGCAACGAGGGCGCAACGAGGGCGCAACGAGGGCGCAACGAGGGCGCAACGAGGGCGCAACGAGGGCGCAACGAGGGCGCAACGAGGGCGCAACGAGGGCGCAACGAGGGCGCAACGAGGGCGCAACGAGGGCGCAACGAGGGCGCAACGAGGGCGCAACTAGGGTGCAACTAGGGCGCAACTAGGGCGCGACTAGGGCGCAATTAGGACGCAACTAGGGCGCAACTGAGGTGCAACTAGGGTGCAACTAGGGCGCAACTAGGGCGCAATTAGGGCGCAACTAAGGTGCAACTAGGGTGCAACTAGGGCGCAACTAGGGCGCAATTAGGGCGCAACTAGGGCACAATAGGGGCGCAACTAGGGCGCAACTAGGGCGCAACTAGGACGTAACTAGGGTCGACTAGGGAGCAAGTAAGGCACAACTAGGGCGCAAGTAGGGCGCAAGTAGGGCGCAAGTAGGGCGCAACTAGGGCGCAACTATGGAGCAAATAGGGCGCAACTAGGGCGCAACTAGGGTGTAACAAGGGCGCAACAAGGGCACAACTAGTGCGCAACTAGGGCGCAACTAGAGCGCAACTAGGGTGCAACTAGGGCGCGACTAGGGCGCAACTAGGGCGCAACTAGGGTGTAACAAGGGCGCAACAAGGGCACAACTAGTGCGCAACTAGGGCGCAACTAGAGCGCAACTAGGGTGCAACTAGGGCGCGACTAGGGCGCAACTAGTGCGCAACTAGGGCGCAACTAGGGCGCAACTAGGGCCCAACTAGGGCGCAACTATGGCGCAACTAGGGCGCGACTAGGGCGCAACTAGGGCGCAACTAGGGTGCAACTAGGGCACAACTAGGGTGCAACTAGGGCGCAACTAGGGCGCAACTAGGGCCCAACTAGGGCGCAACTATGGCGCAACTAGGGCGCGACTAGGGCGCAACTAGGGCGCAACTAGGGTGCAACTAGGGCACAACTAGGGTGCAATTGGGGCGCAACTAGGGCGCAACTAGGGCGCAACTAGGGCGCAACTAGAGCGAACTGGGGCGCAACTAGGACGTAACTAGGGCGCAATTAAGGCGCAAGTAAGGCACAACTAGGGCGCAAGAAGGACGCAACTAGGGCGCAAGTAGGGTCCAACTAGTGGGCAACTAGGGCGCAACTAAGGTGCAAGTAGGGTGCACTTCCGGCGCAACTAGGGCACAACTAGGGTGCAAATCTATGTTGCCCTCTACCTGTCGAGGTCGAGGTCGAGGTCGGGAGGTCGACCTCGACCTCCCTAGGAGGAAGGTTGAGGTCGAAGGTCGACCAAGACCTAAAAGACCTCAGATAGCCCTAGAACTCTGCATTTCCATGTTTCGGCTCATCTTCTTTTCTTCTCCACTGTGAAAAACTCCTTCCAAGACCCGTTGCCTAGGTGTAGGCACATTCCTACCATCAATCTGAGAAGAGAGGTCCTGGAGACGCAAGGCCCACCTGCTGTGATCCCCCCTTAGCGGCTAAGTTTCGCAACAGGGGGAGGTCGGCAAGGTCGACCCCAGGTCGAGGTCGACCAGGTCGACCTCGACCTTCCCAGGAAGGTCGAAGGTCGAAGGCAACATAGGTGCAAATAGGGCGCAACTAGGGCGAAACTAGGAAGCAACAAAGGCGCAAGTAGGGCACAAGTCGGTCGCAACTAGGGCAAAAGTAGGGTACAAGGTACAACTAGCGCGGAACTAGGGCGCAACTAGGACGTAACTAGGGCGCAACTAGGGCGCAACTACAGTGCAACTAGGGCGCAACTAGAGCGCAAGTAGGGCATAACTAAGACGCAACTAGGACGCAACTAGGACACAACTAGGGCGCAACTGGAGCGCAACTAGAACGCAACTAGGGTGCACCTAGGGTGCAACTAGGGCGCAACTAGGGCGCAACTAGGACGCAAGTAGGGCACAACTAGGGCGCAACAAGGGCGCAACTAGGGCGCAACTAGGGCGCAACTAGGGCGCAACTAGGACGCATCTAGGGCGCAACTAGAACGCAACTAGGGCACAACTAGGGCGCAACTAGGGCAGAACTAGGGCGCAACTTGCGCGCAACTAGGGCGCAACTAGGGCGCAATAAGGGTGCAACTAGGGTGCAACTAGGGCGCAACTAGGGCGCAACTAGGGCGCAAGTAGGTTCCAAGTAGGGCGCAACTAGGGCGCAAATAGGTTGCAAGTTGGGCGCAAGTCGGGCGCAACTAGGGCATGAGTAGGGCGTAAGTAGGGCACAAGTAGGGCACAAGTGGGACGCAACTAGGGCGCAAGTAGGCCGCAAGTCGGGCGCAACTAGGGTTCAACTAGGGAATTAGGGCGCAACTAGGGCGCAACTAGAGGACAAGTAGGGCGTAACTTAGACCAACTAGGACGCAACTAGGGCGCAACTAGGGCGCAACTAGGGCGCAACTAGGACGCAACTAGAGCGCAACTAGGGCGCAACTAGAGCGCAACTAGGGCGTCACTAGGGCGCAACTAGGGCACAACAAGGGCGCAACTAGGGCGCGCAACTAGGTCACAACAAGGGCGCAACTAGGATGTAACTAGGGCGCAACTAGGGCGCAACTAGGGGGCAACTAGAGCGCAACTAGGGCGCAACTAGGGTGCAACTAGGGCGCAACTAGAGCGCAACTAGGGCGCAATTAGGGCGCAACTAGGGCGCAACTAGGGTGCAACTAAGGCGCAACTAGGGCGCAATTAGGGCGCAACTAGGGCGCAACAGGGGCGCAACTAGGGCGCAACTAGGGTGCAACTAGGGCGCAACTAGGGCGCAACTAGGACGTAATTAGGGCGCAACTAGGGAGCAAGTGAGGCACAAGTAGGGCGCAAGTACGGCGTAAGTAAGGCGCAAGTAGGGCACAACCAGGGCGCAACTAGGGCGCAACTAGGGCGCAAGTAGGGCGCAACTAGGGCGCAACTAAGGCGCAACTAGGGCGCAACTATGGCGCAAGGAGGGCGCAACTAGTGGTGTTAGAAGGCGCGCCTTACTCGCCAGTAAGGCGTTTAAGGCGTCAAGGCGTAAGGCGCGCCTTCCAAGGCGCGCCTTAAATGGAACAGCGTGCAGAGAAAAATGGAAAAAATTCGGAGAAAAAGTTCCATGGTCAGCGCACTCTGGCGATTCGCGTACGCCCGGACAGAGCCCTCCCAAAAATCACTGGAATTCGAAAAAAAAACAAAAAACGAAGCGGCCGCTGAACCGTCCACGTGTCAAATCGCGTATGTCCCTGCCTAGTCGCGGCCGACGAAATGACGTTGGGGTCTCCGGACCGTCGACGAACGAAGACGGTTCTGTTTTAGCGCGGAAGGGCTCTGTTGACATTGGGACAAAGGGGGGGGCACGGGTCGGGGGTTTCAAACACATACGGTTCGTTAAGCATCCGGCTCTCCCCCGCTTGTTGTCTTCTTGTTTTTTAACGAGACCATGCCTCCCAAGAAGTTGAGAGAAACGTCTAATAGAAAGAAAAAAGGGGGCGAGGGGGGGAGGGGGACGTCTGGCTGCCTAGCGAACAAAGTTTGGCCGAGAGCTGGTTGAGAGACGTTTTTGCACTTTTTTCGGACTGTCCATTTTTTAGCACAATGAAAGTGGCGACTGGCTTCCAAAAAGGAGGTCGATGGACTGCCATTGAAATTTAGGTGGCAGTCCACGGAATTGTTTGCATCATTCGTCATTGTCGCTGTCTAGTTTTTACTGTGAGAAAATTGCGTCTGGGCTGTTGATTGATTTGTCGGTCCTAGACCAAACGAAGGACAGCTGATAGTCCGTCGATCCTTTTTGTCATGTTTCCCGCTGTCTATTTTCTGTGCGCAGACACCCTTTTGTCTGAGAGATATTAGCGTACCACAGGGTACCCATGTTTTCACTTTTGCAGATACAGGGTCGTGCGCACAGCACATACGTCGACCACTTTCCGCCGGTCCAACCTCTCACCCCCGCTCCCGCTCCGTCGCTAGTAACTGGACGGTTCCAACGTGTGGAATCGTCGTCCAGAAACGAGCCCCAACCCCCCTGCCCAGACCGCCGCTTGACGTTCTTTGAAGCGCACGGGCCAATGACAGGTTTTCCCATGGGTGAGGACAGCAGATTCGGGCTCCTCTCCCCACGGGGAGTCTGCCCATTTTTTTTTTGGGAATTTTTTGTGCAAGTTCGATGCTAGATGGAGAAAGGCGCGCCTTACTCGTCAACAAGGCGCGCCTTAAGGCGTAAGGCGCGCCTTAAGTGTTAATACTTAAGGCGCGCGTACCAACATCACTGGGCGCAACTAGGGCGCAACAAGGGCGCAACAAGGGCGCAACTAGGGCGCAACTAGGGCGCAACTAGGGCGCAACTAGGGCGCAACTAGGGCGCGACTAGGGCGCAACTAGTGCCCAACTAGGGCGCAACTAGGGCGCAACTAGGGTAAAACTAGGGCGTAACGAGGACGTAACTAGGGCGCAATTAGGGCGCAAGTAAGGCGCAACTAGGGCGCAAGAAGGGCGCAACTAGGGCGCAACTAGGGCGCAACTAGAGCGCAAGAAGGGTCCAACTAGTGGGCAACTAGGCACATCTAAGGTGCAAGTAGGGCGCACGTCCGGCGCAACTAGGGCACAAGTAGGGTGCAAATAAGGCGCAACTAGGGCGCAACTAGGGCACAACTAGGGCGCAACAAAGGTGCAACTAGGGCACAAGTCGGTCGCAACTAGGGCAAAAGAAGGGTGCAAGTAGGGCGCAACTAGGGCGGAACTAGGGCACAACTAGGACGTAACTAGGGCGCAACTAGGGCGCAAATAGGGTGCAACTAGGGCGCAACTAAAGTTTAAGTAGGACGTAACTAAGGCGCAACTAGGACGCAACTAGGGCAGAACAGGAGCGCAACTAAAGCGCAACTAGGGCGCAACTAGGGTGCAACTAGGGCGCAACAAAGGCGCAACTAGGGCGCAAGTAGGGCGCAACTAGGGCGCAACTAGGGCGCAACTAGAGCGCAACTAGGGTGCAACTAGGGCGCAACTAGGGCGCAACTAGGGTGCAACTAGGGCGCAACTAGGGTGCAACAAGAGTGCAACTAGGGTGCAACTAGGGCGCAACTAGGGCAAAACTAGGGCGCAACTAAGGCGCAACTAGGGCGCAACTAGGACGTAACTAGGGCACAAATAGGGTGCAAGGCACAACTAGGGCGCAAGTAGGGCGCAACTAGGGCGCAACTAAGGCGCAAGTAAGGTGCAACTAGGGCGCAACTAGGGCGCAACTAGGCTGCAAGTAGGGCTCAAGTCTGGCGCAGCTAGGGCACAAGTAGGGTGCAAGCAGGGCGCAACTAGGGCGCAACTACGGCCCAACTAAGGCACAAGTCAAGCACAACTAGGGCAGAAGTAGGGTGCAAGTAGGGCGAAACTAGGGCGCAACTAGGGCGCAACTAGGGCGCAACTAGGGTGCAACTATGGTGCAACTAGGACGTAACTAGGGCACAAATAGGGTGCAACTAGGGCGCAACTAGGACGCAAGTAAGGCACAACTAAGGTGTAACTATGGCGCAACTAGGACGAAACTCGGGCGCAAGTAGGGCGCAAGTAAAGCGCAAGTAGGGCGCAACTAGGGCGTAACTGGGGCGTAAGTAGGGTGCAAGTAGGACGCAAGTAGGGCGCAACAAGAGGGCAACTAGGGCGCAACTAGGGCGCAAGATGAGGCGCAAGTAGGACGCAACTAGGGCGCAACAAAGGCGCGACTACGGCGCAAGTAGAACGCAAGTAGGGCGCAACTAAGGCGCAACTAAGGCTCAAGTAGAATTCAAATAGTGCGCAACTAGGGCGCAACTTGGGCGTAGCTAGTGCACCTATGTTGCCTTCGACCTTCGACCTTCCTGGGAAGGTTGAAGGTCGACGGGTAGACGTCCGACCCAGGTCGAACGTCGTCCGACCCCCCCTGTCGCGGACACTTAGCCGCTGGGGGGAGCGGAAAGTGGCGGACGTGGGGTTCGACCCCGCGACCCCCGCCCCCACATCGACAAAAATTCCCCCCCTCCCCCCCAATAATCCAGTTCGCGACTTCGAACTGGATTTTTGGGGGGGGTGTTTTTTCATGTTTTTTTTTCGAATTTTCCCTGTTTTCCCGCGCCGCCTAGGGTTTCAAGGCAGCGCGAACAGGTTAAGAATGGCGAGTCACTCCAGTGACTCGCCATTCTGTGTTCTTCGCTGGATCTAGCCCCACGCTAGATCTGGCGAGTCCCCTTCCACCCCGCAGCAAACCTCTCCCCTCCTCCTCCCAGACAGGTACCTCCTTCGTCGCTTCAACTCTTCAGACGCCCCCTCCCTGCAGCCGCGCCCTGCTGCAGCTGACTCCTCTCTCTCTCCCTGCGGACAGCTCCATCTGCCGAGGGGAAAGCAACCTGCGACCATGGCTGCCGTTGCCGCCATTAGGGGCAGCCGCTACTTGACATGTTTCTGCAAGAAGTGGCCCACGAAGTCGGGTGGGCCTGGATTTGAGTGCGGCAGCTGCGCCAAGCAGTTTGGCGGGCCCTACAACCGCCTCAAGGGGCATTTTGAAGGGGGGAACTGCAACGTCGCTCGTTGCGAGTTCCCTCCTCCAAAGGCCTTGATCCATCTCGGCCTCCCTGAGCAGCAGCTGCCGGCTGACTTTGTGCCCGCCGACCCCGTGCTTTTTGATGGGGGCGGTAGGGTTTGGGGCGGGCCGGAGGACCCCATCTCTTGGAAGGCCCTCCGCAAGCAACTGGATAGGGAGGAGGCCCTCCTAGTGGCGGGTGGCCAGCCGCCGGCTAACCCTTGGGCTGCGTCCACGGCCACCCCCACCTCCACCCCTCCCCCCGCGCCCCTCATTGCCTCCCCTCCCCCTCCCACGGCCTGCAGCCGCCCCATCACCCTCGGCCAAAGCACCATGCGGCAGCACCTTGACAACAGCAACAACCGCAAGTGCCAAAAGACTATTGTGCGCTTGATGGCCAAAAATCATTGCCCCATCTCGTTCACGCGTTGCCCCCTCCTTAAGCAAGTGGTGAAGGACGCAAAGGGAACCAACTCCGCCTTCACACTCCCTTCCCGCGACACCGTCACCAAAGTCCTCCTCCCCGAGATTGACCTCGAGTTGGAGAGGGAGGAGGCTCCCTTAAAACAGAGTTGGGGGTACCTCGGCGTCACCATCAACGTCGACGAGTGGGCCGACATTGAGCAACGGCCTATCTACAACGCCATGGCCGTGTGCGCTACCGGCGCGGTCCACGTTTTTTCCAAGGACGCGTCGGGCCTTCCTCGCGACGCCGACCATGTGGCGTGCATGATTGAGGCGGCAATTGAAGCGGTGGGGGTGGAGAACGTCGTCGGGGTGGTGTGCGACAATGCAAGCGTGAACAAGAAGGCCTCGGCCGCCCTCTCCCCCAAGTACCCCGGCGTCTTTTTCCAAGGGTGCGTGGCGCACGCCATGGATCTCGTCATCAAGGACGCCACAAAGGCCTCCTTTGGCAAGGACCTCCACAAGAAGGCAACGATGGTCGCGAGCTACTTCCGCAACAACAACGTCCCCAAGACGTGGTTGAAGAAGGACGCGAAGAAGGTGCTCCTCCGTCCATGTGACACCCGTTTCACGAGCGTCATCATCATGCTTGAGCGCATGAAGGAGCTCAAGGACAAGCTCGCGGCCATTGTGGCGAGTGAGGAGTGGGAGGCGTGGGGGAGGAGGAGGGCGGCGGATTGGAGGGCGAGGAAGGAGGAAGTGAAGGGGATCGTGTTGGACGCGGCATTTTGGACCGGCGTCAAGGACTTCCTCAACGTCCTTGAGCCGATGAAGTTGCCATTGAGGGTGGCGGACAGTGGGGGGGGGGCAGCCGGGGAGATTTATGAGGCGCTTTTGGAGGCAACCGCAAAGATAAGCAAGCTCGGCCGCAGTCGTGACCCCCCCCCCAAAGCATGGATCAAGTTCGTGGCCAAGCGCTTGAAGCACCGGTGGGAGGGGAAGTGCAACAGCCCCCTCTATGCTGCGGCACGCCGCTGCCACCCCCTCTTTTTCGCCAACGACTTGTCCGGTGATGCGGAGGTGGAGAAGGCGTGGGGAAAGGCGGTGAGGATGATGGTGCCGAAGGAGGACAAGGCGAAGGTGGATTCTCAAATTTCCGCCTTCCAAGTTGGGTGGTTGAAGGTGGATGGCATGGGGGACAGTGACCGCCGCGAGGAGGCGAGGGAGGACCTCGTCCATGTGAAGGCGGGGACCATGGCCGCTTGGAAGTGGCTGTCCAAGTATCTCGCCGACATGCCCGAGCTTCGGCGCATGGCCATGCGCATGCACGGCCAGCCTTGCAGCAGCAGCGAGTGCGAGCGCTCGTTCTCCCGCCATGAGCTCATTGAGACCGCGCGCCGCAACAAGCTCCACATCACGACACNATGAGGAGGAGAGTGACGACAACGGCGAGTTGGACGACGAGGAGGATGAGGAGTAGGAGGAGGAGGAGGAGGAGGAGGAGGAGGAGGTGGGAGAGGAGAATGCGGCGGATGAAGAGGAGGGGACAGCCGGGGAGATGGCGGACGATGCAACAAATGAGGGGGAGGGGGAGGAGGAGGAGGAGGAGGAGGAGGTGTTGGAGGATGATGACGACGAGGAGTACCGCCCTCGCAAGCGTGGCCGCACTTAGAGGGCTGAGGGATAGCGGGCATTGGGGGATGAGGGAGATTTAGAGGGAGTGGGGATTGAAGATAGGAGTGGGGAAGGGCATTGACACTTCAGTGCTGCCCTTCAAGGACCATGCTTGCTTGCATGTGCCTTTGCTTTGTGCTCCAATGCTTCTTTCCCATGGTTGTTTGCCCAAACTTGTGTGAGGAAATATTTATTTGCATTGGACACTCCCTTCATGTTCCCACAATGCCATGTTGTAGGTACTACAACAGGAGTTTGGAAATGACAATGAAATGATAAACTGTTTGCACATTTTAATGGTACATATGGAATGTACATGTTCTGAAACACATGCGTACAAATTTTCAGCCCAATCTGACAACTTTTCAGTTTTTGTCGACCTTCGACCTCGACCTTCCTCCTAGGGAGGTCCAGGTCGACCTGCCGACCTCGACCTCGACCTCGACCAGGGAAGGGCAACATAGTAGTGCACACGTGAGGCGCAACTAGGACGCAACTAGGGCACAAATTGGGTGCAACTATGGCGCAAGTAGGGTGCAATTAGGACGCAACTAGGGCACAAATTGGGTGCAACTATGGCGCAAGTAGGGTGCAATTAGGGCGCAACTAAGGCGCAACTAAGACGTAACTAGTGCCCAACTGAGGCACAACTAGGGCGCAACTAAGGCGCAACTAAGGCGCACAACTAAGGCGCAACTAAGAAGCAAGAAGGGCGCAAGTAGGGTACAAGTAGGACGCAAGAAGGACGCAACTAGGGCGCAACAAAGGCACAAGTACGGCACAACTAAGGTGCAAGTAGGACGCAACTAGGAAGCAACTCGGGTGCAGCTAGGGTGCAAGTAGGGCGCAAGTAGGGCGCAAGTAGGGCGTAACTAGGGCACAACTAGGGCGCAACTCGGGCGCAAGGCGCAAGTAGGGCGCAAGAAGGGCGCAAGTAGGACGTAATTACGGCGTAACTAGGGCGCAAGTAGGGTGCAAGTAAGACCCAAGTAGGGAGCATCTAGGGGGCAACTTGGGCGCGAGAAGGGATGCAAGTAGGGCGCAAGTAGGGCGCAAGAAGGACGCAAGTAGGACGCAACCAGGGCGCAACTAGGGCGCAACTATGGCGCAAGTAGGGCGCAAGTAGGGTGCAAGTAGGGCGCAACTAGGGTGCAACTAGGGCGCAACTAGGGCGCAAATAGTGTGCAACTAGGGCGCAACTAGGGCGCAACTATGGCGCAAGTAGGGCGCAAGTAGGGTGCAAGTAGGGCGCAACTAGGGTGCAACTAGGGCGCAACTAGGGCGCAAATAGTGTGCAACTAGGGCGCAACTAGGGCGCAACTACGGCGCTAGTAGGGTGAAGTAGGGCGCAACTAGGACGGAACTAGGGTGCAACTAGGGCGCAACTCGGGCGTGGCTAGTGCACAATTGAGGCGTAACTATGACGCAACTAGGCTGCAAGTAGGGCACAACTAGGGCGCAACTACGGCGCTAGTAGGGTGAAGTAGGGCGCAACTAGGACGGAACTAGGGTGCAACTAGGGCGCAACTCGGGCGTGGCTAGTGCACAATTGAGGCGTAACTATGACGCAACTAGGCTGCAAGTAGGGCACAACTAGGGTGCAAGTAGGGTGCAACTAGGGCGCAACTAAGGTGCAACTAGGGCGTAACTAGAGCGTAGCTAGCTAGTGCCCAATTGATGCCCAACTAGGGCAAAAGTAGGGCGCAACTAGGGCGCACCTAAGGCGTACCTAGGGCGCAACTAGGGCGTAACTATGGCGTAAGTAGGGCGCAAGTAGCGCGCATGTAGGGCGCAACTAGGGCGCAACTAGGGCGTAAGTAGGGTGCAAGTAGGGCACAACTAGGGCACAACTAGAGCACAACTAGAGCGCAACTAGGGCATAGCTAGTGCCCAATTGAGGCGCAACTAGAGTGCAACTAGGGCGCAACGAGGGCACAACTAGGGCGCAACTAGGGTGCAAGTATGGTGTATGTAGGGTGCAAGTAAGACGCAACTAGGGCACAACAAGGGCGCAACTAGGGCGTGAGAAGGACGCAATAAGGGTGAAACTAGAGCGCAACTAGGGCGTAGCAAGGGCGCAAGTAGGGCGCAACTAGGCCGCAACTAGGGCGCAACTAGGCAACAACTAGGGCGCAACTAGGTTATAGCTAGTGCCTAGCTGAGGCGCAAGTAGGGCGCAACTAAGGCGCAACTAGGATGCAACTAGGGCGCAAGTAGGTCGCAAGTAGGGCGCAAGTAGGACGCAAGTAGAGCGCAAGTAGGGTGCAAGTAGGGCGCAAGTAAGACGCAACTAGGGCGCAACTAGAGCTCAATTAGGGCGCAACTAGGGCACAGAAGGGCGCAACTAGGGCGCAATGAAGACGTAACTAGGGCGCATGTAGGGCGCAACTAAGACGTCACTAGGGCGCATGTTGGGCGCAAGTAGGGCCCAACTAGGGTGCATTTAGGCCGCAACTAGAACGCAACCAGGGCGCAAGTAGGACACAACTAGAACGCAACTAGGGTGCAACCCGGGTGCAAGTAGGGCGCAAGTAGGGCGTAACTAGGGCGGAACTAGAGCGCAACTTGGGCGCAAGTAGTGTGCAAGTAGCGCACAAGTAGGGCGCAACTAGGGCAAAACTAGGGAGCAAGTAGGGTGCAAGTAGGACGCAAGTAGGGCACAACTAGGGAGCAACTAGAGCGCAACTAAGGCGCAAGAAAGGGCGCAAGTAGGACACAACTAGGGCACAACTAAGGCGCAACTAGGGCGCAACTAGGGCGCAAGTAGGGCGCAAGAAGGACGCAAGTATGGCGCAACCAGGGCGCAACTAGGGCACAAGTATGGCGCAAGTAGGGGCGCAAGTAGGGTGCAAAGTAGGGCGCAACTAGGGTGCAACTATGGCACAACTAGGGCGCAAATAGTGTGCAACTAGGGCGCAACTGCGGCGCAACTACGGCGCAAGTAGGGTGAAGTAGGGCGCAACTAGGACGGAACTAGAGTGCAACTAGGGCGCAACTAGGGCGTAGCTAGTGCACACTTGAGGCGTAACTAGGACACAACTAGGCCGCAAGTAGGGCACAACTAGAGTGCAAGTAGGGTGCAACTAGGGCGCAACTAGGGTGCAATTAGGGCGTAACTAGAGCGTAGCTAGCTAGTGCCCAATTGAGGCGCAACTAGGGCACAAGTAGGGCGCAACTAGGGCGCAGAAAGGGCGCACCTAGGGCGCAACTAGGGCGTAACTATGGCCCAAGTAGGGCGCAAGTAGGGCGCATGTAGGGCGCAACTAGGGCGCAACTAGGGCGCAAGTAGGGCGCAAGTAGGGCGCAACTAGGGCACAACTAGGGTACAACGAGGGCACAACTAAGGCGCAACAAGGCGCAACTAGGGCGTAGTCAGTGCCCAATTGAGGCGCAACTAGGGCGCAACTAGGGCGTAACGAGGGCGCAAGTAGGGCGCAAGTAGGGCGCAAGTAGGGAACAACTAGACTGTAGCTAGTGCCTAACTGAGGCGCAACTAGGGCGCAACTAGGGCGTAACTAGGGCGCAACTAAGGCACAACTAGGGCACAACTAGAGCGCAACTAGGGCGCAAGTAGGGCACAAGTAAGACACAACTAGGGCGCAACTAGGTCGCAAGTAGGACGCAACTAGGGTGCAAGTAGGACGCAACTAGGGCGCAACTAGGGAATAACTAGGACACAAATAGGGCGCAAGTAGGGTGCAAGTAGGGTGCAAGTGGAGCGCAACTAGGCCGCAATTGTGGCGCAACTAGGGTGTAGCTAGAGCCCAAATAAGGCGCGACTAGGGCGAAACTAGGGCACAAGTAGGGCGCAAATGGGGCGCAATTAAGGTGCAAGTAGAGCGCAAGTAGGACGCAACAAGGCGGCAACTAAGGCGCAAGTAGGGCGCAATTAGGGTGCAACTAGTGCGCAATTAAGACGTAACTAGGGTGCAAGTAGGGCGCAAATAGGGTGCAAGTAGGGCGCAACTAGGGCGCAACTAGGGCGCAACTAGAACGCAACTAGGGCGCAAGTAGGACGCAACTAGGGCGCAACTAGGGCGCAACTAGGGAGCAAGTAGGGCACAAGTAGGGCATAACTAGGGCGTAACTAGGGTGCAACTCGGGCGCAAATAGGGCACAAATAGGGCGCAAGTAGGGCCCAGCTAGGACGTAACTAGGGCGCAAGTAGGGTTCAAGTAGGGTGCAAGTAGGCCGCAAGTAGGGGACAACTAGAGCTCAACTAGGGCGCAAGTAGGGGCGCAAGTATGACGCAACTAGGGCGCAACTAAGGCGCAAGTAAGGCGCAAGTAGGACGCAACTAGGGCGCAACTAGGGCGCAAGTAGGGTGCAAGTAGGGCGCAACTAGGGCGCAAGTAGGGCACAAAAAGTGCGCAACTAGGGTGCAACTAGCGCGCAATTAGGGCACAAGTAGGGTGGAGTAGGGCACAACTAGGACGAAATTAGGGCGCAACTAGGGCACAACTAGGGCGTAGTTAGTGCACAACAAAGGCGTAACTAGGACACAACTACGCCGCAAGTAGGGCGCAACTAGAGCGTAAGTATGGTGCAACTAGGGCACAACTAGGGCGCAACTAGGGCGCAACTAGGACACAACTAGGGCGTAACTAGGACAAGCTAGTGCTCAACTGACGGGCAACTAGGGCGCAACTAGGGCGCAAGTAGGATGTAACTAGGGCGCAAGTAGGGCGCACCTAGGACGCAACTAGGGCGCAACTATGGCGCAAGTAGGGCGTAAGTAGGGCGCAAGTAGGGCGCAATTATGGCGCAAGTAGGGCGCAACTAGGGCACAACTAGGGCGCATCTAAGGCGCAACTAGGACGTAGCTAGTGCTCAACTAAGGCGCAACTAGGGCGCAATTAGGGCGCAAGGAGGGCGCAAGTAGGGCGCAAGTAGGGCGCAAGTAGGGCGTAGCTAGTGCCCAACTGAGGCGCATCTAGGGCGCAACTAGGGCGCAATGAGGGCGCAACTAGGGCGCACGTAGGGCGCAAGTAGGGCGCAAGTAGGGCACAAGTAAGGCCCAACAAGGGCGCAAGTAGGGCGCAAGTAGGGCGCAGCTAGGGCGCAAGTAGGACGCAACTAGGGTGCAACTAGGACGCAATAGGGCATAACTAGGGCACAAATAGGGCGCAAGTAGGGTGCAAGTAGGGTGCAAGTAGGGCACAACTAGGCCGCAACTAGGGTGCAACTAGGGCGTAGCTAGTGCTCAATTGAGGCGCAACTAGGGCGCAACTAGGGCACAAGTAGGGCGCAAGTAGGGCGCAAGTAGGGTGCAAGTAGGGCGCAAGTAGGGCACAACTAGGGCGCAACTAGGGCGCAACTAGGGCGTAGCTAGTGCTCAATTGAGGCGCAACTAGGGCGCAACTAGGGCGCAAGTAGGGCGCAAGTAGGGCGCAAGTAGGGCGCAGCTAGGGCGCAAGTAGGACGCAACTAGGGCGCAACTAGGGCGCAAGTAGGGCGCAAGTAGGACGCAAGTAGGGTGCAAGTAGGGCGCAAGTAGGACGCAACTAGGGCAAGTAGGGCGCTAGTAGGGCGCAACTAGGGCGCAACTAGGGCGAAACTATGACACAAGTAGGGCGCAAGAAGGGCACAACTAGGGCGCAACTAGGGCGTAGCTAGTGCCCAACTGAGGCACAACATTAGAAGCCCCATTCTATGTCTCGTCTGTCCTATGAAACCTGTCGAATTTTCCTGAAAATTTGCTCAGGAATGCACTTTCCCTCTGAAGGTTCAGTTGCAGTGCAGCATGACAAATAATGTGACCCAAACTGCCTCATCACTAGAAAAACGAAAAATAGCCTGGGCGCTTTCAGCAATCATGTTTCGACAGAAAAAACACAGCACAGCTCACCAGTGCCCTGCGATGCTCCCCAAGCTCTGACAGTGCGTCAGCTCGCATCATCTGCAGTTGCACACACGCACACACGCACACACATAGAAACACACACACACACACACACACGTGCGCGCAAACAAACACACAATGCGTGCATGCTTTGCGTTTCGAGCACTCGACACACCACACTCTAATTGCCAAGGGCAAAGGTTTTTTCCCTCATCATGCTACCTCGACCTTCACAC
Source organism: Penium margaritaceum (assembly GCA_023375785.1). Classification (NCBI taxonomy): domain Eukaryota; kingdom Viridiplantae; phylum Streptophyta; class Zygnematophyceae; order Desmidiales; family Peniaceae; genus Penium; species Penium margaritaceum. The sequence goes on from SZWC01006536.1 coordinate 53,434, forward strand.
GTTCTCGTGAGGAAAGAGAATGTTTGGGATTCTAGGAACCGAACACCCCCCGAGGGGAGAGAGTTCAAGAAACCAAGCAGAGCAGTACACTACATTTGATGCAGTTGGCCCAATTCCACAACCAGCAGCGATCGGCATGCGACTGTGGAAGGGCAGAGAGCTCGCAAGCAACTCAGGCCCACGATGAGATAGAAGCTGCACTGCACGTGAAGGTCCGCTTATGCATCTCAGCCAGTGTACAGCGTGGCATGCCACAGACATCGAAACGAAAAACAGTGGCATTTCCTCTGCAAGATTTGCAAGACTTCCGCATGGAACCATGGTATGCCATGGCGTGGCATGACATGGCATGGCATGACATGGCATGACATGGCATGCCATCCGGCGCCCGGGCTCGCATTCGCTTGCTGCCCACTTGGGACCAGAACATCAACGCCATGGCGAAGGGTCATGCATGTGTGTATGCATGCACGACCGTACGATTGTGGTTACGTACGTACAAGAATGTCTGCCCTGGTGCTGGGAGGCACGGCATCAGCAGGCGCTGCAAACGCCATGGACGCTGCATAGCTCGCCTGCACAGCAAGCAACACACACACACACACACACACACACACACACACACACACACACGC
>SZWC01006537.1:6932-29264 GCA_023375785.1 Penium margaritaceum
AGTCACTCACATACCGTGATCTGACTTCGATCACAGCCCTCTCTGCAGCTCATGTCCCTTCCTGTGAGGGTCCTTGGCGGATGGGGGAGACTTCTCCGCCAGCGACCATTCCTTGTCAGGCTGATGTGTCCGCTCGAGTCCCCTCTCCGTCTCGAGCACTTGATGATCCGGCTATCATTGCCATTGGTCCAGAGATCCCGCCTGTTCAGCCTGTTTCACACCCCACAGGCACTGCTGCTCTCACGCCTCCTCCTGCACCATCACCTGTGTCTACTGGCACCCCTGCTCCGGCGTCTGACCCAATCCAGCCCACTCCTGTCCCTACGTCGGCTGACACTCCTGTCTCAGTGTCCGGGCCAGCCTTGCCTGCTGTCACACCCAGCTCTGTGTCCCCCACACACGCATCTCCTCACACGGCATCTCCGGCTGCCTCGTCTCAGCCCTCACCAGCTGTGGTCGTACCTGTCCCTGTGGTCGTACCTGTTCCTGAGCCTGAGGTGCACCCCTCGACCTCCGGTTACTCCCGTGAGCCCGGTGGCCGCCTTCGACCACTGGATTCCGGAGCTCAGCGAGCGTCGGGTCCCGGACCCAGGCGTTCCTCTCGCAGCATCGCGAGCGGTGATGCAGGCACAAAGGCCTTAGGCCTGAGTGTCCGCACTGAGCTTTCAGAGGTACACCCAGCGTGCCCCATAGGGCACGACCTGGTCACTCGCGAGTTCCATATCGCCTGTGACGTAGTAGCTGATCTCGTGGCCGTCAGGCCTGACACTGAGGCGTGTGCACTTGCCACGCAGAGTTCCCCCTCTATGGCGCCTGACCCGGGCACATTGAGGGAGGCTTTCTCCACGCAGGATGTTGATGCCTGGCGAGCTGCTTGCGAGGATGAGCTTCGCGCTATCCGAGAGCACAGAGTCTACGAGCTGGTCGACCTTCCCCCTGGGAGGAAGGCGATTCAGGTCAAGTGGGTCTTTCGCAAGAAGGTGAAGCCGGATGGCTCACTGGAACGCTACAAGGCCCGCTTGGTCGTCAAGGGGTACTCTCAGATTGAGGGAGTTGATTACACTGATACCTTTGCCCCTGTCGGCCGCATGACCTCAGCTCGAGCTCTGTTCGGTGTAGTGGCTCAGCATGACTAGGAACTACACTAGATGGATGTGAACAACGCGTTCCTCCATGGCTCTCTGGATGAGGAGATCTACGTGGCTCAGCCACTAGGCTTTGAGGACGGTGACAAGGTCTGGCGCTTGCGCAAGTCCTTGTACGGCCTCAAGCAGTCTCCTCGGTGTTGGAACCGGGAGATCACTGGCACCTTGACTCGCGCAGGATACGTACAGAGCGAGGTAGACCCCTCGCTCGTCATCCTACCGACACCCGAGCGGTTCACCGCCATCCTGGTGTATGTTGATGACCTTCTGATTGCGTCTCTGTCCCTGGAGGCCGTGAAGGAGGCCAAGGCTGTCCTGCAGACTGCCTACAGGATGAAGGACCTCGGTCCTGCATCGGTGTTTCTTGGTATGGAGATCGTGCGAGATCGCAGACATCGGACACTGTTGCTGCATCAGGCCCGATACGCACGAGTCGTCGGACACTGTTTCAGCAATCTCCTTGGTGCAGTGCCCACCGCTTCCACACCCCTCACACCTGATGGGTAGGATGCCCTGAAGGTGGACGACCCTACACAGCTGGGGGAGACAGTGGACGTGACCTTGTACCTCCGTCTCATCGGATCTCTGATGTACCTGGCCACTACCACGCGTCCTGACATCGCGTTCGCCGTCAACCTCCTCGCTCAGTTCTCGCAGGCTCCACGTGCGAGAGCTCTTCACGCGTCTGTGCGAGTGGTACGGTACGTAGTCTCCACCCCGTATCTTGGACTCTGCTTTCGTCGGCAGTGTTCGGTGGTCCTTGACGGCTACACTGACAGTGACTGGGCTTGGAGCCCTGATGGGCGCAATCGTACTGGCTACGTGTTTCTGCTCGGTGGTACCGCTTTGTCTTGGCGAAACGGGAAGCAGGGCTGCATCGCACGTAGCTCGTCGGAGGCAGAGTATGTGGCTTTGGGCGCAGGGGCTGTTGAGGCAGTATGGCTGCAGCGCTTGTTTCTTGAGCTTGGGTAGTCAGTACCCGCCATTGTGCTACGTTGCGACAACCAGAGTGCTCTCTCCATTGCGGAGAACTCTGGTGTTTTTCATGCTCGCACAAAGCACATTGCGGTTGAGCATCACTTCGTTCGTGATCTAGTGGAGCGACGCGTGATCTCCATCATGTGGGTTGGCACTGACTTGCAGCGTGCTGATTTCTTGACGAAGGCACTTGCCCGCGGAAAGTTCCTGGTGGCCATTCGTTCTGTTGGGCTTCGCCCCGTGCGTGAGACTGGTTGAGTGTGTGATGTGCGTCTGCGTTTCATCTGTCTGTGTCACCCACTATTGTGGTTGTACCAGTGCTGCACGCGTATGGACATGCGTACCATCGGGTCATGGGGGAGTGTTGTGCTTTGTGCCNTTCCTGTACAGTTTACTGTGACCACTCGGCCGTGTCCATACTCGTGCAGATCCCTGAGGCAAGCGGCCCTGGTGACACCGGCGCGACGACAGGCGGCGGACTACCAGCTTGGAGCTGACCAACCACTGTTCCAGAGCCCCAGATGCCACCGGGACTCTTTGCTATGTTTTCTACGTCGTGCAGGCGCCTTTCGGCGGACTGGCCATGAGGCCTATTTGCATGTTTTTACATTGTATGTCCTCTGTCTGTCAATGGATGCATGCATGTGACCAGTCGTAGCGTCCGTCGTTTGATTCTGCTTGTCTAGGTTCAGACGGCGTAGCATTCTGACATGTGTGCGCAGAGTTACGGCCAAAACAGTGGTTTTGGGCCGGTTTTAGGACAGCTCTTGGACTGCCGCGTGCGACACCCGCCGTGCGCCGCGGCAGGTGTTTATGCCCTGGACCTGTCATTTGCCATCTCTCTCTGCATATGCTATATTGAAGCATTCTGACACTGTGCCTTGTGTCTCCTAGCCAAACCCTTGCCGTTGTGTGTACGACCTGTGACTGTCGTCACCGTCTGATCAGGCACTGACGCCCGGTCAGCGGCTGTGTTGCTAGGAAGCTTCCACGCACTTTCTTAGCTTCTCCATGCAAGCACGGTACATCCATGTCCTGTGATTTGTTGTTACACTTTTCTCTGCCACACGTATGCCAACGTGGACGTTTCTGTTGCGGCATTTTTCACAGGCGAGAGAAGTTGAGCGAAGTCCACCTCGGCAAGACTCCCGGAACACCGTCGTTGAGCAGAAGGGGACCAAGCCCAAGAAGCGTCCCAGGAAAGACGTGTCCTTCAACTTCCTCGGCAGCAATGCTTTCAGGAACATGGAAGCATGGGACGAGGCAGTGCAAGACTGTGTTGTGTCCACACACATGGGTTTCAGCTTCGTCAGGAGCGAGCCGACGCATCTGGATGCCAGGTGTGCACATTGGAGGAAGGCGGGGTGCATGTTGCATTTGAAGGCACGCTCGCAGAAGAAGACCGGTAACGCAGCCGTCATTTTTTTCAAGGACGGCCACAAGTATAGCCAGACTGGCTTGAAGGGTGAACCGTCGAGGAAGGTCACTTGGGTGTTGCGCCATATCTAGCCCACTACCTCCAAGGAGCCATGTACCTCATCGAAGGCTCTGAAGTGGATCGTGGAAGTGTGCACCGGTGAGCATTCTAGGTACCATACCATCCACCGTGTGAAGAAGAAGGCCCTGGCTAAGCTCGTTGGCGAGAAGAGCCACTGGTGGGTCCTCTTCTTGGCCTATGTCGCTGATTTCAGTACGTGCATGCCTTTTCTCCAAGTCCACCAAGTCCCATATGTCAGACTGTTTCATGCCCTAACGTTTTCTCCTCTTGCCGATGCACTGCAGTTGAAGAAGGGTGAACTAAACACCGTGGAATACGCAGAGTAAGACAAGCACTACCTCTTCCGCCAGGCGTTTATAGCCTTGGTGCCTGTCGTTACAGTTGGCCACACGTCCGGCGGTTGCTCTGCATGGACGAGACTTTTCTAAAAAACGGATTCAAGCAAGTTTTGTTTCTGGCATAGTACTCGGAAAAAAACCATTCAATCCCCATGGCTTGGGAAATCTTCCCTAAGGAGGACAAAGACAACTGGGACTGATTCTGAAAGCGACTTGCGGAAGCATATATGACGGCGCGTCACAACAGGACCGCGGTCATAAGGGACAAGAACGGGGGACTCATCGCTGCGGTTAAGCATTAATTGCCTGATCCTGTTCACACCTTCTTTGGTCATCACCTACGTGAGAACGTGAAGTTGGAGGAGGGTGTGGCAGCAGGAGACATCACATGGAAGTTGGCCTATGCCTTCATGCACAACGAGTTCAATTGGGTGCTTGATGAGTTGTGCCGGACCTCCAACAAGGTACACAAGGACCTGTTTGAGGGTGGTGGGGAGCCTGGTCTGCCGATGCAACAGTGGACCCGACTGAAGTGTCTGGTGCCACGTGGCGGGCACATGACCTCCAACGCGATGGAGTTCCTCAATGCTTGCCTCATGGACATTTGGCACTTGTATCCATTTCACGCCTTCGCTCAGATCTACCCGTTCATGCAAAAACGTTTTGCTGAACACCGTTACGCAACCCACAACTGTGAAACCCTCTACGCGCCAGTGGTGGAGGCCAAAGTGTAGGACTTCACAAAACACGCGAAGGAGTATAGGGTGCTCAGCCATGGTGGCCTCATGGACACCGTGACGGGCCGAAAGAGCCTTGCAAGCCTAGGAGTGGATGTGAATGCAAAGAAGTGCTCATGTGGGTAGTGGACCAGGTACGGGTATCCTTGCCAGTATGCTGTAGCACTCATGCTGGACTTTGGCGTGAACCAGCACCTGTACACTGACATGCACTTGACGTAGATAGCCAGGCCATGGATGTACAAGACACTCAAGCTGGAATTCAGCCTCCGGAAGTTGTAGTATGCTCAGCATGGATGGGGGCAGCAGGGTGTCAAGCCCTCTTGCAGTTGACCGCACTCAAAGCGCCTGGACAGAGTTACTCCACACAAGAGGGAGTACATCTGCTCCAATGTGTGGGCAGAAGGGAAACCCCCCATGCTTTTGCAAGAATCTGCCTACTCTATCATAGGCTAGTATCCCTGCAGTCTGTGCAGAACAGCTGGCCAGTATCAACGGCGGCGGTGGGGAGGTTGGGGATGTCGAGCTTGCTGCAAGTGTTGCGGTAACTACAAGGGATGCATGTGGTGAGGGCGGTGGGACAAGCGCTACTATAGCAGGAGGAACCAATCGCCTGAAATGCTGTGCAGCTAGTGGTGGGATAGGCAGTGGGCCAAGCGAGGCAGACGATGGGGCAAGTGATGCTATAGGTGGCGTGGCTGATGGTTGAGCAGGTGGTGTTGGAGGCAATGGTACAAGCATGGGAGGAGTTGTAGCAAGTGGTGCATCATGTCGTGTAAGAGCATCCCCTGGCGCAGGCGGTGCAGGGAACAGTGGAGGCGTTACACGCACAACTGGAGGCATTGCATGCAGCACTAAAGGCATTACAAGTAGCACTCGAGGCATTACAGACAGTACTGGAGGAGTTCCTTGTAGTAGTGAAGGTCTTACATGCAGCACTAGAGGCATTGTAGGCAGCGAGGGTGCAGAGGAAGTTGTAGTCATGGCTTCGCAAGTTGACAACCCAGATGACAAGGATGTGACATCAAACTCATCATGGTGTGAGAGCTCAGGCTCTAAAGACTACACTGCCATGTAATTGGAGGAGGAGGAGTGGCAGCCTCCGGGTGGAGGGGAAGAGCAGTGGGAGTCCTCGTCTCACATGTCAGACCAAGACAACGTTCTGCCCAAGCGACGTCGCCATGGTTGACAGGCCATTGTTGGTGTGACATGGTAAGCCTGTGTTAACCCTATTCATGTTTTTTTTTCTAAGTTGAACGTCTCCATGTCCTCTAAATGACTCCTTCTATGGCCTTGCAGGTTGTACTAAGGAGCATCATCAGCGGTGCCATGAGGGAGAGAAGGAAGCACAAGCTTGTCTGGAGGCAAGGGGACAAACAACGCGTGTCCCAAGTTACCAGTCAGAACAGTGTGCAGGAAGTAGCAGTGCAACTAGGCCTACTACATATGCAGGATGCAACTGAAAAATGACGAGATCACATGTGGCCAATCCCTGTTGTGACCATTTCGAGAGAAGTATTTTTATGTTATGTCTGACTTCTCTAATGCTTCAGAGTGTGTTCCTTGTGAGGTCATTTGCTATGTGCATGGCCATTCCGTGTACGTAGAAACATGGATTAGCCATGGTTTACCTAACTCCTCTGTTCTTTTCTTTGAGAAGATGACTATTCTCTCCTTTGCTTTCCCACTAAACTTGCCTTGTGTGATAAAGGTGTAATTGTACACCGCTGTCCAATTGTCATACAATGACCTTAGGAATCAATATTGTCAAAAAAACAATGGGTGTATAAACAACAGAAGTGACTTGATATAATGTTGTCTGATGAATATACATGAATCTTGGTTCATTATACGTATGCCATTTGTCTTAGGGCCATTAACAGAATAATGGGAACTACAAGAGAATGTTGTTCTTGTGTTGTAGTCTTCATGTACAATTGTGCACAGATGTAAAGAGTCAGTCCATGCCCATAGGAATCATTAATGTCTGCTAAACTGTCCAATGACAAAACAAATTGCAAGTTCATCTAAACACTCCACTGTCATTGTGCCACTTCCAGACCATATCGTTATGAGTGGGTAACACAGGGCACAATCATGTGACAATGCAATGCTATGCCCAACCACAACTGGGTGACTTGTTAAAAGAACTAGACAAAGCGTAGTCAATCATCCACCGCACACATCAGTGACCTAGGGTTTCAAGTCCGTCGCGCCCGCAGCCCTGAGGTGTTAAGAGGGCGAGAACAGGGCATGCGAACACCAAGTATCCAGGATATGATCTCAGGATTGCATGGGTCATTCACCTATGTGGGGGTGCCCTCGGTTGCCACAAGCAAGTTCCAACAAGCCTTCATTATAGCCCATGCTTCCATCATTTGCTGGGTAATGAGTGCAGGCGGGATGGTCATGGTTTGTGTGTCTCTCCAAGCCCCAACGTTGTCCCAGCGGAGACCCCTGCCAATGTCCATCCATGTGATGGCGTGGCTGCTCGTACTCCCGTAAGGTAGCTCGTTGGGCATTTCCTCATCACGTCTGGAAAACGTACAACCCATGGTTCGTCTATTGTATTGCTATGTGTAGCGAGACTGTTCTGTCATTCGACTACGGAATTTTTGTGTGTGCAGTCGGTGCATACTATGCACATCCAGGACAGCACTACAGACGCGGTGGCTCGGACCAGATCCATGGCTCCCATGGATCTGCACAGTTCGATGGCCTCATGCTTGGCACGGGCCTGCCCAACCTCAGTGCCATCTGTTCCGGTCTCACTGGAGATGTGGCCTCATGCAGCTTATGGACACCACTCTCTCTGTTGCGAGCTATAAGACGATCATATTCTTCCTTCAATGCGAGCCATGCCCGGTGTGCATGGAAAACTAGGCAGCAGGTTGGGGCAGCAGCGTTGTTGATGCAGCATGCGGGCTTCCACGCTAGTTGCTTAAGTCTGCTGCCCCCTCAGTCTGCTACTCTAGAGACTAAGTCTGGAAGCTCTGGGTTTGTTACTCACAAATGCGCGCGCCAGTGTTAGCACCAAAAAGCAGCTGAAAACTGAACGTAAAGGATTAGGAATGAAGAATGAGCAACAACGGGAGACCCTTCCAAGTTCTAGCTCCCCCCCACAAGTGTAGAACTTGTTACTCAGCTAGCCAGCCAATCAGAAAATAGTCCTAGACCTGTTTTCTGGCAGGCAGGGTTTTCTCGGTGTGCCCTGTCAGACGCCCGACACTCCAAAACCCGGACGTCGTCCGTTTTACCTGAAAACTGGACCATAGCATAATACCGACGCTGCAAACGCAGTCGTGCGGTCAGAACCAGATAGAAAAACAGCAGCAAAGGGTTATGGCTGCCCGAACCAAGGCAGGGCCTACGATGGTCCATGATGCCAAACAGTGCCACGCAGCAAGCGACGTGGACCCTAGGCAGAGCATGATGCTGCAGACACAATGGCACAGTCAGAAACAGCGCTGGGTGCATGCACATAGCATCTATAGTGGCAGTGACTACCAGCGGCTCGACCGCAGAGGAGGCCTGTTGATGGAGCTAAGCACGTCGCAGGAGGGAGGAGGCTCCAGCGAACTGCGAGTAGGCCTCAACGTGCGTCGGCACCACCGGACGACACTCCAGCAGCGTCAAGTCTTGCCGATAGTCATCTGCACGCCGATATACACAAGGCGGGATGACACAACAGAGCAGAATGAGAGACGCACAAAAACCAACACTCCCCCATGACTCACAGGTGTAGTGCACATGTGCGGGTAGAGACACAGTCAAAAACTAGACTCCCACAGGGCACGCATAGATGCAGGCAGGGACAAAGAAACCCACTCACAGACGCACGCCAACCAAACTCACAGCCTTCTTGAACGAGTCGCGCTTCAGTACCTTGGTCAAGAAGTCAGCCATCTGCCATGCTGTCTCAATCCACACAGTGTTGATGCTTCCGTCATGCAACAACGAACGTACAAAGTGATACTCAACAATGATGTGCTTTGTGCGTGTGTGATGCACGCCGTCGTTGTCGGCGATGGCCATGGCACTCTCATTGTCACAATCCAACGTGATGGGTGTGACGGACTGACGCAACTTGGACAACAAACGACGCAACCATACACTCTCACACGCGCCTGAGCCAAGAGCCACGTACTCAGCCTCAGCAGTGCTGCGTGCAATGCACCCCTGCTTACCACTGCGCCAGGACACAGCTGTGCCGCCGATAAGACAGATCGAGCCTGTGCGACTCTTACCGTCTGGACTGCCGGCCCAGTCACTGTTGGTGTAGCCCACTACAACAACACACAGTTGGCGACGGAACATGAGACCTCGCCCACGCGATGTCTGAGCGCGTCGTCGTCGCCAAGAATGTTAGTGACCCGCTAACCCGCAGATACGTGGTCACGTCAACAGGCTCTCCCACAACGGCTGGGTCAGGACTCTTCACCTTCACCAAGCCATCAGGTGACATGGGTGAAGATGCGCTGGGCATGAGGGGTAGGTACTCGGCAAAGCGAGTGGACAGGGTCTACACATAGGCAGCCTGGTGGACGTGCACGATGTCCTTGGAGCGATCATGCTCGAGCTCCATGCCCGGGAATACTCGGGCAGACCCGAGATCCTTCATCTGGAAGGCGGTGTGCAGCAAGTCCTTAACACGCTGGACGACAGCCATGTTAGGCAACGCAATGAGGAGATCGTCAACGTAGATTAGGACAATGGCAAGGGTCTGGCCTTGCAAGCTGACGAATAGTGCGGGGTCAGCAGTACTATGCTGAAGGCCGCCGCGAAGGAGCATGCTGCTGATCTCCTGGTTCCAGCACCGAGGCAACTTCTTCAGGCCATTGAGGGCCTGCCGTAGCTGCCACACTCTCCCAGTTCCATCGTCGAAGCCTAGAGGCTGCACCATGTAGAGCTCCTCATCCTCCAATGAACCATGGAGGAACGCGTTGCTCACGTCCATCTGATGCAGCTCCCACCCATCCTGGGCAACTAGACTGAAGAGTGCCCGGCTCGTGGAGAACCGGCCAACTGGAGCAAAGATCTGGTCATACTTGACCCCAGGGACCTCAGCAAACCCCTTGGCTGTGAGGCGGGCTTGTACTTTTCCAAGGACCCGTCGGGCTTCCATTTGCGCCAAAAGACCCACTTGGCACCGGTGGCCTTCCGACCTGGAGGGAGGTCAACGAGGTCATACACGCGGTGCTGTCGGATAGCAACGAGCTCATCAGCGCAGGCGACATCCTAGTGTGCGGCCTCACGAGAGGCGTGCGCCTCGCGCAGGTTGGCTAGGTCCTCCGGGCGTGCTATGGAGTGGACAAGGAGAGCGTGTGCATATCGAGCTCTAGGTGGGATGCGTGCGAGTGCAGCCATGACAGCATGCCGATGCTCGTGATGAAGCATGGCATAGCCCAGTGCAGAGCCAAGGTGCAGGTTTGCAATGATAGCCGGAGTGGTCAGGCCGAGGGCCTTGGTGCCAGGGTCCCCACTCACGATCATACGATTTGAAGAGACACGTGGAGCGATAGAAGGTCATGACGCCACAGGGCGAGGTGCTGCAGTCTGCACGCTCACTGACGGCCTGGGTTGGAGGCTGCCGCCTGGGCCACGCGTGTAGCGCCGTAGGGCAGGAGATGGCCCCGAGTCTGTCGGGCCGACGGAGGCGGGCAGGGCTGCTGGCCCAGAGCGACCAGCGGACGCAACTGGGGCTACTGGTCCGGAGGGGCCAGCGGACACGACTGGGGCCACCGGCCCGGAGGCGCTAGTGGGCGCGACTGGGGTGGCTGGCCCGGAGGGACTAGTGGACGCGACTGGGGTGGCTGGCCCGGAGGGACCAGTGGACGCGACTGGGGCGGCTGGCCCGGGGGAATTAGCGGGCGCGACTGGGGAGGCCGGCCCGGAGGGACCAGTGGACGCGACTTGGGAAGCTGGCCCGGAGGGACCAGGGGACACGACTGGGACCGCCGGCCCGGAAGGACCGGTAGACACGACTGGGACCGCCGGCCCGGAGCGACCGGTGGGCGCAACTGGGGCTCCTGGCTCAGAGGAGGTAGCGGGTGCAACAGGGCTACTGGCTCAGAGGGAGTAAGTGATGTGCCACCCGGAAGCGGTAGGACGAAGGACGGGCTCGCCACTCCCCCACGCGACGGGAGGGACATCGACGAGCCGGAGCGAACGAGATCACGTAGAAATAGTTCCTCGAAGAAGCGGGCATTCCGGGACTCAACGATGCAGTGTCGGGAGGGATCCCAGAAGCGCCAAGCCTTGGACTGACGAGAGACACCGAGAAAGGTGCAAGGATGCCTGCAGGGGGCGAGCTTCCCGCCCTGCTGCGGGGCGAGAAGCCACACGATGGCTACGCAGCCTTAGACACGAGTAGGGCGGAGGTCGGCTCGCTAACCGCACCAGTGCTGGTACGGCGTGGTCTGGCGGGGAAGGGGTCCGTGAGGAATCCGGTTCCAGACCCACGTCATGTAGGCCATGGCTTCAAAGTAGAAGCCATCAGAGAGACCAGACTCAATCCGCATGGTGTGGACGACATCGGCCATGGTACGGTTCCACCGCTCGGAGGTGCCGTTCTGGGCGGGCGTGTAGGGCGCGGACGTCTCGTGGTGAATATCGCGCGAGGTGAGAAAAGTCATGGTCTCGCCCATGTACTCACCACCGCGATCGGAGCGAAAGCGGCGAAAGGATCGACCACACTCACGCTTCGCAAGGACAAGCCAGTCCTGAATGGCACAGGCGACATCACTCTTCTGCCAAAGGCAGAAGACCCAGCGGTAGCGCAAGTAGTCGTCAGTGAGGGTGAGGACATAACGGCCATGCTCTCCGACGGACTCAGTAGGAAGAGGACCCATGACACCGGAATGGACCAGGTCAAGAGGGGCGGACGCACGGAAGGAGGACAGAGTGTATGTGGACCGGTGCATCTTGCCTTGAGCGCAATCAACGCACTTCGTGGGGCACGGCAAAGGGAAAGTCTCAGAGTCAAGGCCCTTGGCCTGCAGGGTGCGGAGCATGCTATCGATCGCAGTAGAGTGGACGGCACAAAGGCGGCGGTGCAGGAGACGGGTGTGCTGCGAAGAGAGCATGCTAGTGACAAACACATGGCTTGTGGCGGCCGACGGGGACGGGATAGAAGGAGCGGAGGACAGACGAGGCATGTACCAGAGGTTGCCACCGGCGGTGGCGTGAACAACGACAAGACCGGACAGACACAACGACAAAGTGCCAACACCACACGAGTGCACAACATCCATTCTCATGCAGTCAAGGGCAGTAACGGACAGGAGGCTGAGCTCAAGACTGGGGACGAAAACATCACCGGCAGGCGCACGGAAACGAATAACACCAACGCCGCGGACAGGTAACACCTGGCCGGAGCCTTTCCGGACACCGGATACATCACCAACAAGACCGAGCATACTGAAGGCCTCACGAGAGGTCGTCATGTGATGCGTGGCCCCGGAGTCGATGATCCAGATCTCGGCCGGGCCCTGAACCAGAGTCGCCAGATCGCTAACGGTCACATGGCAGTACGCAAGAGACGCGGACGTGGTAGAAGGGGGCACGAACCGAGACTGCCAATCATTAAGCCACGCAACGTCCTCACGGAGGGGGACAGAGGAGACCACGGGAGACGAAGAGATATACAAGGAGGCAGGACACGACCGCAGCTCAGTCTCAGTCTTGCAGGGCAAGGAGGACGAGCAGGAGGTAACGTTACTCGCACTTCCCTGAGGGGGAGGGTGAGGAAGGCCAAGCTGGAGCGCAATGAACTGATCCAATTGTCGCTCACGTGTGGCTGGCCCGGCAGAGTAGACTGAGTGCGGAGTGATGGCACCGGAGCACGGATAGAACGAGGACTGCACCAGTCCTGGGAGTAGTGCACCAAGACGTCCGAGTACGCGACAGTGGAGCCACGCTTGATGGTAAGGAGTGCAGCCAGAGCGGATGGAGCAGAGGTTATGAGGCGACGAAGGATGTCTTTAGCCCGCTGCCAGTAGGCGGTGAATGTCTCGGTCTCCCCCATGTGGAGGGAGTTGAATTCCTGCAGCAGACGGTTGGTCTCAGCCTAGCTGGATAGGCGATGGGGGCGAGTGAGGACGTGCCACGCGACTGCAGGGTCCGGGACGCTTCTAGCGGTGAAATCACCAAGAAAGGGCTCTTAGGCTAGGTGGGAAGTCAGAGGAGCGACAGGGACGAGGGCGCAGACGGTGCGACCAGAGTCATACAGCTGGTTGGCCTAGGTGGAGTCATACGGAAGAGTGTAGTATGCCCACAGGCCCTCACCCTCCTAACTCCGGAACTGCTCGCCGTCCTGAAGCGGCGGGGGCGGCTTCTCAAAGTCCTTTTGCCTACGGCCGGCGCCCAAAGTGGGGCCAAGGAAAAAGGTCACATTCTGCCGATGGCACTGAGTCTGCTGTTGTGCCAGGTAGTGCGTGGCAGCGGACACAGCGAGGCTCGTGTGCCAACGAGGAATGAACAACAGTGGAACACTGGTGGCAGTCTGTGAGGCCCGTGGCTGCAGTGCTACAAGCTGCTACGTCAAGGCGGCGAGCAGTTGTTGAATGGCAACTAAGGGATCAGGGGTGTCGGCGACGATGCCTGTTGGCTGTTGATATTGCTGCTCCTATTGCTACTGTTACCGCTGCTACTGCTGCTGCTGTTGCTACTGCTCCCGTTGCTACCGCTGCTGCTGTTGCTACTGCTGTTGCAGCTGCAACTACTGCTATTGCAGCTGCAAGTACTACTGTTCCTGGTCCTACTGCTACTACTGCTACTACAGTTGTTGTAGAAGCTACTGCTGCTGTTGCTGCTTTTGCTCCTGCTATTGCAGCTATTCTATCGGTTGTAAGAAAAGGAAGGTACCCCCCTAGGGGTCCCCCAAACAGAGGAGGACCCCTCCCCACTAGGGCTATTAGCCATGGTTTTGGTGCCCCCTCTCTTTGTTTTTCTTGTGTGTGTTTTGTGTGGTACTGATATCAGCAGTGACTTTAGCCTAGGACGGCTGGCGTCAGCAGCTGTTGTGGCGTAATCTGCTGCTGCTACAACTATTAATTTTCTTCTCCACCCTTGTCTTTTTTTTGTTGATGACGTCAGCAGTGACGTTAGCAATGACGTCAGTAGTGACATCAACATTGACGTCAGAGGCCGGATGTTGACGTCAGCAGCGGTTGTGGTTAGGGCCGCTACTACACAGCTGCATCGACTACTATTGCTGATGCAGTTGCCGTTGATTGCCGCTGCTGTTGTTGTTGCTGCTGCTGCTACTATTGCTATTGCTGCTGCTACTACTGCTCCTGCTAGAGCTACTGTTGCAGCTGCTACTACTGCTACTCTTGTTGTAGTTGCTGATGCAACTACTGGTGTTGCTGTTGCGCCTGTTGTGGAGATAGCAACTGCTGTTACTACCGCTGCTGCTGTTGTAGTTGTTGCTGCTGCTGTTGCTACGGCTACTGTGGTAGCAGCAACAGCACCGGCTCTTGCTGCTGCTGTTGCAGCTGGTGCTGATGCAGCTGCTGCTGCTACTACTACTATTCCTGCTGCTGTTGCTGCTGCTGCTACTGCTACTACGTGCTGTGGCTGTTGCAGTAGCTAAGGCAGCTACTGATGGGGTAGGGAAATCATTTTTTGCTAGCCCTTTTTTCTTCTTCTTCCTCTTCTCGTCTGGCCCAGCGAGCCTCGCTGCTCACTGTGGCGAGCGGGCTGCGAGCAGCGAGGTCGCTGCCAGCAGCTCACTGCTCGTAGCGAGCGGTGGGCTTGTTGCTTGCAGCCCGCTGCTCGCAGCGAGCTGCGGGCTACGAGCAGCAACAGCTGCTACTGGCTATTGCCGACTGCTGCTCGCAGCTGTTGCTACTGTTGCAGCCGCCTGCTACTACTGCTTGCTGCTGCAACTGCTACAACTCGCTGCTGCTGCTGCTCACTGCTCCTGCTACTGTTCGTTGCCAATGCTCCTGCTACGAGCTGCTACTGCTGGCCATCCGTGCTGCCTCCTTTTATGGACTGTTGCTGCTGCTGCGAGCTACTACAAGCGACTGCTGCTCCCGGTTGCTGCTGCTGCTATGAGCTCCTATGAGCTCCTGATGCTGCCGGCTGCTGCTGCTACACGCAGCTACTGCTGGCTGCTGCTACCACTACTCGCTACAGTTGCCTGTCGCTGCTGCTGCTAGAGGCTACTATTACTGCTAACTGGTGCCAGTCACTACACTTGGGTGACGTTGCCACGTGCGTCGTCGCCCGCAGGTGTTGGACGTGGCCTGCCGCTCACCTCCTCGCATCACGCGTGGGGGTCATTGCTGCCGGAAAGAATCCGGCAGCATTTCCCCAAACCCACTGGCCGTGGGAAAATTTCTGACACCGCCACCAGGCGGGTCAATGCTGCCCGAAAAAATCCGGCAACATTTCCCCTGCACTGGCGCGTATGGGGGTCCGCTGGCGTTGTCTGGCACCTGTACCCCAGTCTTCTGCTGCTGCTACAACGCTCTAACTCTGATACCAGAGTGAAAAACTACGCAGCAGGTTGGCACAGCAGCGTTGTTGATGCAGCGTGCGGGCTTCCATGCTAATTGCTTAAGTCTGCTACCCCCTCAGTCTGTTGCTCGAGAGACTAAGTCAGGAAGCTATGGATTTGTTACTCAAAAATGCGTGTGCCAGTGTTAGCGCCACAAAGCAGCTCAAAACTGAAAGTGACTGATTAGGAATGAAGAATGAGCAACAATGGGAGACCCCTCCAAGTTCTAGCTCCCCCCCACTAGTGTAGAACGTTTTACTCAACTGACCAGCCAATCAGAAAACAGTCCTAGACCTGTTTTTTTGCAGGTAGGGTTTTCTCGGTGACCCCTGCCAGACGCCCGACACCCCAAAACCCGGGTGTCGTCCGTTTTGTCTGAAAACTGGACCATACCATAATATTGACGCTGCAAATGCAGTCGGGCGGTCAGAATCAGCTAGAAAATAGCAGCAAACACACACACACACACACACACACACACACACACACACACACACACACACACACACACACACACACACACGCACACGGACATGCATGCAAGTACGCATGCACACACACACATGCATGCGTATGCGGACACAAACACAAATACATGCGCACACGCTTGCACACACGCACACACACACACATACCCACACATCCACACACCTCTGCACACCCATCCACACAGGCATACAGTCACGCGCGACCACCAACATACCCAGACACCCATCCACATACGTGTGCATGCATGTACGCACTCAAGCACATAGACAAACAGGAACAAAAACGCACACGTGTCTACTCGCACGCACGCGCGCGTACACACACACACACACACACACACACACACACACATACACACACACACACACATGCATGCGTATGCGGACACAAACACAAATACATGCGCACACGCTTGCACACACGCACACACACACACATACACACACACACACGCACACGGACATGCATGCAAGTACGCATGCACACACACACATGCATGCACGCGCACGCATGCATGCACACATGGACACACGCACGCACGTAATCACACATGCACGCACTCATTGCACGCACAAATGAACACATTGCGCGCATGCATGCCCGTACTTGCACGCTCACATCCACGCATGAACGCATGCACGCACGCACGCACGCACTCCGCCACGCATGCACGGATGCACGTACGCACGTAAGCATGCATGCAAGCTTGCACGCACGTCCCCACGCACGAAGGCACGCACACACGTCCGCACATCCGCATACCCGTGCGCCCACCCGCACGTACACGCACACGTATGAAGCATGCACGCCCGCACAAATGCATGCTCACCACGCACACACAAATGCATGCACACCACACACACCCCTCCATTCAGACATGGACATTGCATGAACACTTGCATGCATGCACACATGCATTGTGTTTGCCTAGTCATGGCAAGTTTGTACGTTATGTCTCCTATGTCTACATTTCACCACCACTTGATAACTGGAATTATTTTACGGCATGCAGGCCCATGCAGAAATGAACATGAGCTCTGTGAGTGAGTGCGATGCAAGACGTCAAGAATTCGGCTAAGTCTAGAATGCTGAATATAAAAGAACAAGGAGAAAGTACAAATGAGCCCCTAGCGGGCTTACGTAGGGGCACTTGCAGCTAGCCGCATCGGGCCCCGTCACCCCCGCTGAGCCCAAACGAGTCAATGGGGAGAACACACTACGTACACCACGATAATAGTAACGGTGGTCTCCTCGAGGCACCGGGATAGCTCTCTGAGTGCCCGGGTCTCGACCACCAAGAAAAAAGGAGCAGTGCCAGAAAATCTCAAAATCAACGTCCAGACATCACACACAGCTTTCCGAACATCGGAAGTGCTAGTACAGCCACCAGGTCTCCTCGTTGCACCAGTACCGTCCACCGGGTACGCGGGTCTCAACCCACCAAGAAAACTCTCCTAGCTCCCGACAAGCCCACAAGGCTGCGCGAACGCATCGGCCATGTCTCGCCGGTGCTGTCGTAGGTGCTAGAGAAGTCTCGGAATAGTCCGGAGGCCCGTCGTGTCGTCACGCCCTCCTCTACCATATAGCGCCAATGTGGGTATATGGATAATGCATCAGCAGCAGTCGTGACGAGTGGAAGCCACACAAACCAACACTCCCCCTGGCTGACATAACCGTCCACGCGAGAACAAATGAGCGAAGGCATGGAACAACAACGTATGCCAAACAACAATGTGCACCTGTCAACCACACACACACTCATCTGCTACCCATCTAAGGTCTCCTTAGACACTGGCACATCCCACCAAGTGTCTGGGTCTCGACCATAAGAGGAGTGATGCACACGCATACAAACCAGTGTAATGCACATCATACACATGTCAGACGACAGAATGGTCTCCTCGTGACACTGGCCGTACCAGTGCCCGGGTCTCGACCACTACGAGAAATCCAAAAGGTGTCTGTGAGCCGACCACAATAGCATCATCGATCAACACATAAGATCATAGAGGGTCTCCTTGTAACACGGGTGTACCTCACCACGTGTCCGGGTCTCAACCATTATGAGAAAACAAGCTGGCATACACATGCCACACGTAGTGTGGCCACACACCAAGACACAGGACCCTATGGTCTCCTCGTGACACTAGTTCAACCGACCAAGTGTCCAGGTCTCGACCAACAGAGTGCGGTTGTAGTATGCTCATAGCAAAGTATGGACCCCTCGCGATGCATCTCCCATAACGTCGCGTCAGGTCGAGGTCCACACAACACTCCCACTGGGCAGATGAACATGGTGGAAATGTCCTCGACGGAGATGGTGATGCCGTAGCTGAACAGATCCTGGGCGATGAATCATGTGGTCTCTGTATCATATCGAGATAGCTCCCTCTGTCATGTACGAGTTGGCTCCCTCTCTCAAAGACGAAGTGGTGTCCCCGGCTACGACTCCTCACGTCGCAGCTCCATCACCTGGGGTATACCACTCCTCGCGTGACTGCCAAGGGTCCCAACTCACAGTTTCTCTTGTCTCCGCTCTACCACAGTGCATCTGTGTACACCAGAGGAAAGGAAATGGGCGAGCAGAACGCGAGCGTGGATGAAGTGGCAGAGCTAGCCTTCGATGCGGGATAGCGCACCCTGAGGCACAAGGGTGTACGGCCAGAGGAGGAGGGCTGGAGCGACGAACCGGGTCACCACTCATGGAAAAAGGTGACGATGAAGTAGCTGAGTTGGGTGGATGAAGGTGTGTGATGGCAGCAGCAGGAATGACGATGGCAGAAACTGAAGGCACGCTCAACTCTCCTATGGTAGTGTCTCCAGCTGACGTCATATTCGAAGCTGGCACAAGATCCTCCCCGAGTGTGGGTGTGCCAGATGCTGGTGGTGTAAAGCTCGTGCCGATAGTAGTGATATTCCCCTCCTCTGAATCTCTCATGCACTGCCATCACCTCCCGTTGCAAAATCACTACACGCTCCTGCAGGTCAGCGTAATCTGCCTCCGACATGTGGAGGTGGCCTATGTCTTCCTCGCGTAGGATGAACTCTGCCTCACTAGATGCTACACATGCAGACTGTAGAACTCGTGAGTACAACTCCATCTGCATCTCTGCTGCTGGAGACGATGGAGCTGCTACTGATGCATCCACCTATGGATCAACCGAACTCGCAATGTGCTGAGACACTTAAGTTGTAGGTGTCGTATCCACACCACAGCTCGTGATTGTCATACAAAGAGGAATAAGCGGTCGCATGCCGAGGGAGAAGGAGAAAGAGAATTTGTCAGAGTTCGTGGAGCATGTGGAAATGTTGTTCATGTAGGTACTACAACTCTTAGCGTCGATGAGATGAGTAGGGTCACCAGCAGGTGAACACGAAGGGGTAGAACTCAGCTCCTGTTGACGAGGTGACTCCATCTGCGTGTAGGGATCTGCTCCACTGTCCTCAACTGCCATCGTAGTGGACACAAATGTGCAGGACTCTGACTCGACAATGCTCGTCAAGGCAAACAGCAAGCGCAAATGGCACTCACGCACCGTCTTCCCGGGAAGGCTGGTCGCTGCCACATGCTCGATAATGGAGTGAGGACCACCATGTGACTCCGTCATGTGTGTCGCTGCTCAGTCGTGTGTACGGGAACCCGTAGACTCTAGGAACATGGATGGCTCCTCACGCTCAAGCTGGTCCTCAGGTAGTGTAGATGAGACGATAGAGCCTGTAGTGTCTGCTGCAGCATATGTCCCAGGGACATCTCATAGAACTGCTACTCTCAAGAATGCCTCAACCTCTAAAAGACCAGCCGGCCGACTCTGCTCATGCACTACGATCGTTGTCGGGCTCGTGTAAGTCCCGTGTGCCAACGCCACCGGAAATCCGTATGGGACATCCCGATCCACACGATACTCTTGTGCCACCGCTAGGTTGCTACTGATCAGAGTCGCGAGTGGCACCACCAAGGCACGCTGGACATGTACACCTCCTGATGCAACCTGTTGCTACAGAACGTCCGACTGTTGCCCCATCGTAATGTCGACCTCGATGACATGCACGTCCCAAGTACTCCAACATCCGCAGCACTAGTGTGAGTCTACTGCACACTCTCCTCCAAATGTCCGGTAGATGCATCTCGATCCGTACGAGACTCCTGTGCCACCCCTCGGCCTACACCGGTCGCAGCCGCGAGTGGCACCGTCCGGGAACGCCGTGCCTGCACTCCTCCTGATGTCACTTGCTGCTATGGAAGATCTGGATCCAGCCCGGACGATGACAGGCAAGTCTCCACCATAAACGCCATGTCGGGATCAGACTCCATGCCATGTGCTGTCAATGTATCATCTGAGTCTGCCTGAGTGGACGCTCGGGCACCACGGCCTGGTGCAAGTGTGGATCCTGTCATTACGGCCATAACAGGCAATACGCGGTGACCACACTCCCCCTCAACAGGTACCGCAACGGAAGCCGAGGAGGTGGAGGGTGTATCAAACCCGGCACGAGTACGGTGTACGGGGCGCTGACGTCGATGCCACGGGGACACACGAAAGGAACGATTGCATGAAGACATGTCATCACGAGGTGGCGTTGTGGTCGCAGGAGAGTGGAGTATCGAGAGGATGGTGGCAACCTAGGACAGACCAATAGGTGAAGCTAAAGGGACACCATCGAATGAGGAAGAACGAGAGGATGAAGGAGATGTGGTCGAAGAGGCCGTCGACAAACTAGTAGAAAAAGCACGCTAAGTGACGACGAGGTCACAAAGCTACTGCACCGTCTGCCGCATGCCATGGATCTTGGCAAATATGCTCGCCAGAGGTCCAGCTAGGAGACTTAAGGATGCTAGAAGAACCGTATGCCGTGGAGGACACAGGCTCGGACGAGGCTGAAGCCAAGGTGGATGCCAGCCGCGAGGGCGCGTCTAGCAACGACGCAAACAATGACGTTCATGACCACAATATTAGTAGGCGAACGCGCAGGGTGCCTGCTCAAATGTCTGCGCACTCATCTCGTGCGCTAGACAATATATAGGTGCCGAGGGCACCTACTTCCGGTGGTAAACACCAAGGGGATGAGGCCAGTAGGTACTGTCACTCCCGGGGGTCACGACTTCGAGGTCAGCAAATGTGACCAGACGGGACGAGCTACACTACCACAGCACGCCCGGAGACTAGATTCTGACTAACTGTGGCTACTAATGTTGCTGCCGCTAATAGAGGAAAAACTACTCCAAGAAGAGAAGGGATGACGGCTGCAGGTGAGGCTGGTGCTCCAAGCGGTAGACGACCCAGCCGTCGGAGATGGAAAGACTCGAATCCGCCGTCGATCCTACGGAGTGAAGTGCGCGCACCAATCCACGAGTCCCAGGGACACGCTAGTCCACGACGCGTCTCAAAATGAAGATTGCTGTCGACAACACAATCCATTGTCAGTTCGGAGGGTGAAATTGCAACCGTGACTGATGCTACAGTGGTTGCTGCTATTGCAGCTGTCGGTGAGATGTTGGACTCATCTATGGCCCCGCACGTGTTTTTTTCCTCTATGAAATTTTTTTTCTCTTGCCCTCAGCCCCCCTTTTTGTTTTTTGTTGCCCTCACCTACCACCTCCTCTTTTTATTCTGTCTCTTTCTCTTCCCTCTTATCGCCCCCAACCCCCATCCTCTCTTTTTTTTCAACTTCTTCCTCAACCCCGGTTTTTCCCGTCACCCGATTTTGGAGTGCCCCCTAGGAAGGGGGTAGGTCGGGATTGGGGGGGATAACAAATAGACAATGGGCATTTTCAGCCACCCCCCCCCTCGCTCCCTGCTCGCTTGCTAAAAAAAGCGAGCGAGAAGTGAGCAAATGAGCGAGTGAGTGGGAGAGGATAGGGGGGGGTCCTCCCCACTCCGCCGTCGGCCCCTCCGTCGGTCGGCCGACGGGGCCGACGTGCCCCTCCGAGGGGCCCTTGGGAGGGACTCAATGGGGCCCTCCGAGGGCCCCCTCGAGAAGAGGGGAGGGGGGCACACGGGGCAATCAGGCCCCCTTGAAGAGGTCCCCCTAATGGGGGTCCGGGGGGTCCCTCCAAGGGGGCGAGGGCCCTGAGAGGAGGGCTGCGAGGCCCTCCTCTAGCAGCAGCTGCAGCGGCGATGCAGCTGCTATGGTTGCTGCTGCTGCTGCTGCTCCTGCCGCTGCTGCTGCTATTGCTACTCTACGCAGCATCTGTTGCTACTCCTTGATGTTGCCAACGCTGCTACTGTTTCTGGTAAACAGCACAGTGTTGGTTTCCGTGCATCTCTCATTGTACTCTGTTGTGTCCTCCCAGCTTGTGTACATCGGCGTGCAGATGACCAACGGCGAGACTCCACGCTCTTGGAGTGTCGCTCGTGTCACTCCGCACTTGGCCACGGTCTAGAGTAAACCGCGCCGACAGGCAAACCGCCGACCGCCCTTGGTATTTCAACCAAGGTAGAGATCACCCACGGAGTGGTGTTTCCACACTGAAAGGTTCACTTAGCTTGTCCCAACCGTGGCAGGAGAGTGTTCCAAACTCTCACCCAACTGGCAATGCTACACACCAAAGTGTGCACTTGCACTTGTTCTTTACCCTCTTTCTTGGTGGCCAACAAGGGATTAGTTTTCTCCCAAGTCTCAAGAGTAAGAGATGATATAT
>SZWC01006537.1:35565-47340 GCA_023375785.1 Penium margaritaceum
CTTTTTAGTCACAAAGAAAATTTTGGTCCTGGCGGGATTCGACCCCGGACCTCTCGCTTGCGAGACGGTGCCTTCACCCACTAGGCTGTAGGAAGTTGTCCTAAGGAGCATGCACCAGGTAGACTACCAAGAGTAGACCAAGGGGACTTACTCCACAAGGATGAGCAGTGCATGCCTTGTCTCTCTCAGCCTCTCTTGCATGTCGTTGGGGGACTTGCGCTACAAGCGCAGTGCATACCTAGTCTAAATCTTCCGCTGATTAGACTAGGGGCATACACAGAACATAACAGCTCGGTGGAGCCGACGCACGCTGAGGCCCACTCATAGTTCGCTGGAGCGTCCTCCCTTTGGCGACGTGCTCAGCTCCATCGGTAGGCCTCCTCGACGGTCGGGTCGCCGACGGTCACTGCCACTGCAAATATTGTCTACATGCACCAAGCGTTGTTTCTGGTTGTGGTATTGCGTCTGTAGCATCATATTGTGCCTAGGGTCCATGTCTCTTGCTGTGTGATCCTATTTGGCATCACTGACTGTCGTAGGCACTGCATAGGCTCGGGCAGCCGTAACTCTTTGTTGCTATTTTTCTAGCTGATTCTGACCGCACGACTGCGTTTGCAGCGTCGGTATTATGGTATGGTTCATTTTTTAGGCAAAGCGGACGACGCCCGGGTTTTGGGTTGTCGGGCGTCTGGCATGGCTCACCGAGAAAACCCTGCCTGCCAAAGAATAGATCAAGGACTATTTTCTGATTGGCTAGTTAGCTGTATAACAAGTTCTACACTAGTGGGGGGGGGCTAGAACTTGGAGGGGTCTCCCATTGTTGTATATTCTTCATTCCTAATCAGTTACTTTCAGTTTCAAGCTGCTTTATGGCGCTAACACTGGCGCGCGCACTTCTGAGTAACAAACCCAGAGCTTCCACACTTAGTCTCTAGAGCAGCAGACTGAGGGGGCAGTAGACTTAAGCAACGAGCGTGGAAGCCTGCACGCTGCATCAACAACGCTACTGCTCCAACCTGCTGCCTAGGATTTCTGTCTTGGTATCAGAGTCAGAGCGTAGCATTAGCAGCAGAAGACTTACGTACAGGTGCCAGACAACGCCGGCGGACCCCCATACGTGCCAGTGCAAGGGGAAATGCTGCCGGATTTCTTCTGGTAGTATTGACCCGCCTAGTGGCGGCGTCACAATTTTTCCCACCCCCACTGGGCTAGGGGAAATGCTGCCGGATTTTTTCAAGCAGCATTGACCCCCACGCTTGACGCGAGGAGGTGAGTGGCAGGCCACATCAGGCGCTTGCTGGCAACGACACACGCGGCAACATCATCCAGGTGTGACTGACAGCAGCAACCAGCAACAACAGCAGTAGCTTGCAGCGGTAGCGAGTAGTGGCAGCAGCAGCCAGCAGCAGCAGCCAGCAGCAGTTGTACACAGCAGCAGCCGTCAGTAGTAGCAGCTCGCAGCAGCTGCAGCCAGTAGTAGTAGTAGCAGCAGCAAGTAGCAGCCGACAACAGCAACAGCTCGAAGCAGCAGCAGCCAGCGGTAACAGCAGCAACAGCAACGGCTGCAGCGGCAGCCAGCAACAGTAGCAGCCGCAGCTCCCCCCAGCCTGGTGCTCGGTGCGAGTAGCGAGCTGCTGGCAACGAGCTCGCTGCTTGCAGCGAGCAGCAAGCAGCGAGCAGCGAGCTCGCTACTCGCGGCTCGTCGCTCGTAGCAAGCAGCAATCTCGCAATGCCAAGCAAGAAGAAAGGAAAAAAAACAAGATCTCCACCCCGCCAGCAGCCGTAGCAGCAGTAGCAGCAATAGTAGCAGCAACAACAGCAGTAGCAACCGTAGTAGTAACAGCAGCATCAACAGCAACAACAATAGTAGCAGCAGCAGCAACAACAACATCAGCAGCAGCAACAACAGAAGCAGAAGCAGCAGCAGTAGTAGTAGTAGCAGCAGCAGCAACAGCGGCTGAAGCCATGTAGCAACGGCTACATCAACTGCTGCTGATGTCAGCGGCCTCCCGCTGACGTCACTGCTAACGTCATCAACAACATAAGAAAAAACAAAGTAATAATCCTGCACACACCGTAGTAGCATCTGTTGACGTCAGCCATCCTCGGCTGATGTCACTGCTCACATGAGCAGCCCACAAAGAGACAAAAAACAAAAAAAGGGGAAAGAGAGGCACCATAATCCACTATGACTAACAGTCCATATGAGGAGGGATCCTCTTCTGTTGGGGGGACCCCCACCCCCCTTTCCTGTAATAGCTACAGCAGCTGCAGTAGCAGTAGCATCATCATCATCAGCAGCAGCAGCAGCCCTCTGGCGTCGTTGGCGGCAACCCTGACCCCCTGGCTGCTCTTCAGCAACGGCTCGCCGCCTTGATGCAGCAGCTTGCAGCGCTGCATCCATTGGCCTCCCACGCTGCCACCAGTATGCTGCCACCATTTGTTCCTCTTGGGCACGTCAGCCCCACTGTGTCCGCCGCCACGCATTACCTAGTGCAACAGCGCCACCGGCAAATGGTGACCTCTATCCTTGGCCTTACTCTGGGTGCTAGCCGCAGGCAGAAGGACTTTGAGACGCCGCCTCCGCCGCTTCAGGCCGGTGAGCAGCTCCGGAGCTGGGAGCTTAGCTTCCGGATCTGGGCACAGGGTGAGGGCGTGTGGGCATAATACACCCTCCCGTATGACCCCACCCTGGCCGACGTGTTTTATGACGTTGGTCGCGCCGCACGTGCCCTCGTCCTTGTCGCCCCTCCGGCTTCCCGCCTGGCCCTAGAGCCTTTTCTCGGCGACTTCATCGTTGGCGCCACCCCAGATCCTGCAGCCACTCGTACATCCTTACTCGTACGCATCGCCTGTCCAGCAAGGCTTAGACCAGCTGTCTGCTGTGAGAGTTCAACTCCCTGCACATGGGGGAGACTGAGACGGTCATCGCCTACTTGCAGCGGGCGGAGGACATCCTTCGTCGTCTCGGTACCTCTGCCCCACCCCTTTTGGCCGTGCTCCTCACCATCAAGCGCGGCGCCACCGACGTGTACGCGGACGTCTTCGTGCACTACTCCCAGGATGTCCTCTCCACCATGGCGGCCCAAAGCACCCTCATGCCTTGGGCATACGGGCTCTTCCTCCGGATTGAGGAAGCTCATCTGGAGTCCCGACTCCAACGCACGGAGGCCCTTGCCTCCCCTGCCGTCGCCTTCGTGGCCGTCGTTTCCCTCGCTGCAGCTACCTCATCGTCTTCGGGGAAGAAGAAGCTCCGGAACAAGAAAGGCAAGGGTTCGCCGCAACAGTAACAGCAGCCGTCGACCGGGTCAAGCGGTGGTGGCTTGGTCTGCCACAACTGTGGCCAGCCCGGGCACGGGTGGTATACATGCCCTCTCCCGACGGACGAGGTGCGCGTCATCACCAACATGCGTCGCCAGCGGGAGCGCCGTCTCGCCTCTGCCCCTGTAGCTGCCGCCGGCCCTGACGCCTCAGCCTCGTCCAGCAGCACCGCCACTCCGACAGCTCCGCCAATCCAGCAGACACCCGCGCCGCAGCAGTACCATCTGTAGCCGTCGGTGCCTCCGTTTCCTTCACCGGCACAGTCCTCCTCCTACCCGACCTCAGGTGTCATCACTTCGTACTCGGTCTACTCTCCCAGGCCGTCCTCCCGTGAGCGACAGCTGGAGCAGTTCATCGCGCTCAAGCTCGGCCTGCCTCGCCCTCCCCCCCAAGGGAAGTGCTAGTTGCGTCACTTCCTTCTCTCTTTCCCGGCCCTGCATGACTGAGACCGAACTACGGTCGTGTCCCATTTCCTCGTCTCTCTCATCGTCTCCCGTGGTCTCCTCTACCCCCTTCCATGACGACGTTGCGTGGCTCGATGATTGGCAGTCCCGGTTCGCGCCCCCTTCCACCGCGTCCGCGTCTCTTGCTAGCTGCCATGTGACCATTAGTGATCTGGCGATCCCCGGTCTAAGACCCTACTGAGACCTGGATCATCGACTGCGGGGCCATGCATCACATGACGACCTCCCAGGAGGCCTTTAGCATGCTCAGTCCTGTTGGCGATGTGTCCGGTGTCCGGACGGGCTCCGGACATGTGTTGCCTGTCCGCGGTGTCGGTGTCATTCGTTTCCGTGGTCCTACCAGTGATGTCTTTCTGACCGATGTCCTCTTTGTCCCAGGTCTCGAGCTCAGCCTCCTATCTTTCACTGCCCTTGACCACATTAGCATGGACGTTGTGCACTGGCGTGGAATTGACATTGCGACGTTGCGTCTGTCTGGTCTTGTCGTACTGCACGCCACCGGCCGTGGCAACCTGTGGCATGTACCTTGTCTGTCCTCCTCTCCTTCAGTCTCCTCCCCGTCGGCCGCCACAAGCCAAGTGTTTGTCACCAGCACGCTCTCTCCTCAGCACACCCGCCTCTTGCACCGCCGCCTTTGCCACGTCCACTCTGCTGCCATAGATAGCATGCTTCGCACCTAGCCGGCAAAGGGCCTTGACCCGGAGACGTTCCCTCTCTCGTGCTCTACAAAGTGCATTGATTGCGCTGAGAGCAAGATGCACCGGTCCACATACCCTTTGTCTTCCTCGCGTGCATCCGCTCCTCTTGACCTGGTCCATTCTGACGTCATGGGCCCTCTTCCCACCGAGGCCGTCGAAGAGCATGGCCGTTATGTCCTCACCCTCGCTAACAACTATTCTCGCTACTGCTAGGTCTTCTGCCTTCAGAAGAAGAGCGATGTCGCCCGCACCATCCAAGAATGGCTTGTCCTTGCGGAGTGCGAGTGTGGTCACTCTCTTCGCCGCTTTCACTCCGATCTTGGTGGTGAGTACATGGGTGAGACCATGACCTTTCTCGCCTCCGACGGTATCCACCATGAGACATCTGCGCCCTACACGCCCGCCCAGAACGGTGTCTCTGAACGGTGTAACCGTACCATGGCCGACGCCGTCCACACCATGCGGGTCGAGTCTGGTCTCTCCGATGGCTTCTATTTTTAAGCCATGGCCTACATGACATGGGTCTGGAACCAAATTCCCCATGGTCCCCTTCCCCGCCAGTCCACGCCGTACCAGCATTGGTACGCTTAGCGCGCTGACCTCCGCCCGGCTCACGTCTGGGGCTGCGTGGCCATTGTGTGGCTGCTCGCCCCGCAACAGGGCGGCAAGCTCGCCCCCCGCGGACGTCCCTACACCTTCTATGGTGTCTCTCGTCAGTCCAAGGCCTGGCGCTTCTGGGATCCATCCCGGCACTACATCGTCGAGTCCCGCGATGCCCTCTTCTTCGAGGACCTGTTTCCCCGTGACCTCATTCGCTCTAGCTCTTCTGTATCAATCCCGTCGCGTGGGGGAGTGGTGAGTCCGTCCGCCGTCCTATCGCTTCCGGATGACACATCCCTCATCCCCTCCGGGGCAGCAGTCCCAGTCGCGTCCAATGGCCCCTCTTGGCCGACAGCCCCATTCGCGTCCGCTGGCCCCTCCGGGCCAGCAGCCCCAGTCGCGTCCACTGGCCCCTCCGGGTCGGTAGCCCAGTTGCGTCCACTTGCCCCTCCGGGCCGGCAGTTCCAGTTGCGTCCACTGGCCCCTCCGGGCTGGCAGCCCCAGTCGCGTCCACTAGCCCCTCCGAGCCGGCAGCCCCAGTCGCGTCCATTGGCCCCTCCGAGCCAGCAGCCCCAGTCGCGTCCACTGGCCCCTCCGAGCCAACAGCCCTAGTCGCGTCCACTAGCCCCTCCAGGCCAACAGCCCCAGTAGCGTCCATTGGCCTCTCCGGGCCGGCAGTCCCAGTTGCATCCACAAGCCCCTCTAGGCAAGCAGCTCCAGACTCATCCACTGGCCCCTCCAAGCCAGCAGTCCCAGTAGCGTCCACTAGCCTCTCCGGGCCGGCAGCCCCAGTCGCGCCCACTAGCCCCTCCAGGACGACAGCCCCGGTTGCATCCGCTGGCCCCTCCGGGCCAGCAGCCCCGACTGCATCCGCTGGCCCCTCCGGGCCAGCAGCCCTGTCTGCCTCCGTTGACCCGTCGGACTCCGTGCCATCTCCTGCCCTGCCACGCTACATACGTGGCCCAGGCGGCAGCCTCCAACCCAGGCCGTCCGTGAGCTCCCAGACCGTGGCACAGCACTCCATGGCACCTCGGCGCCCTGTGGCTCCACGTGTCTCCTCCACTCCCACGGTCGTGAGTGGGGATCCTGGCACCAAGGCCCTCGGCCTGACCACCTCGGCCATCATTGTAGACCTTCACCCGGGCTCTGCACTGGGCTATGCCATGCTGCATCACGAGCATCAGCACGCTGTCATGGCTGCACTCGCGCGCATCCCACCTGGAGCTCGAGATGCACACGCTCTCTCAGTCCGCTCCACAGCATGCCCGGAGGACCGAGCCACCCTATGCGAGGTACAAGCCTCTCCTGAGGCCGCACACTAGGACGCTGCCTGCGCCGATGAGCTCGCTGCCATCCGACAGCACCACGTGTACGAACTCGTCGACCTTCCTCCAGGTCGGAAGGCAATCGGCGCCAAGTGGGTCTTTCGACGCAAGTGGAAATCCGACGAGTCCTTGAACAAGTACAAGGCCCGCCTCACAGCCAAGGGGTTTGCCTAGATCCCTGGGGTCGATTACGACCAGATCTTTGCCCAGTTGGTCGGTTCTCCCCTAGCCGGGCGCTCTTCAGCCTAGTTGCCCAGCATGGGTGGGAGCTGCATTAGATGGACATGAGCAACCCTTTTCTCCATGGCTCACTGGAGGGTGAGGAGCTCTACATGGTGCAGCCCCCAGGCTTCGACGATGGCATTAGGAGAGTCTATCGGCTGCGGAAGGCCCTCTATGGCCTGAAGCATTCACCTTGGTGCTAGAACCAGGAGATCAGCAGCACGCTCCTTCGCGGCGGGCTCCAGCGCAGCACCGTTGACCCCGCATTGTTCGTCAGTCCGCGATGCCAGACTTTCGCTATTGTTTTGGTTTATGTCGACGATCTCCTCATCGTGTCGCTAGACACGGCTACCATCCAGCATGTCAAGGACTTGCTACACGCCGCCTGCCAGATGAAGGATCTCGGATCTGCCCGAGTCTTCCTGGGCATGGAGCTCGAGCATGATCGCTCCTAGGGCATCCTGCACATCCACCATGCTGCCTATGTGCAGACTCTGTCCACCCGCTTTGCGGAGGACCTACCACTCGTGCCGAGCGCATCTTCACCCATGTCACCTGATGGCTAGGTGCAGCTGAAGAGTCCTGACCCAGCTGTTGTCTGGGAGCCAGTTGACGTGACCACGTACCTGTGAGTCATCGAGTCACTGATGTTCCTGGCGACGACGACGCGCCCAGACATCGCATTCGCCGTCAACCTCCTGGCCCTGTTTTCTCAAGAGCCGCGTCACCTCCACTTCAAGGCCGCGATCCGAGTACTGCGCTATGTCGTCTCGACTCCTCGGCGAGGTCTCATGTTCCGCCGCCAGCCGTCTGTTGTCGTGGTAGGCTACACCGACAGTGACTAGGCCGACAGTCTGGACGATAAGAGTCGCGCAGGCTGGATCTTTCTTATTGGCGGCACAACTGTGTCCTGACGTAGTGGCAAGCAGGGGTGCATTGCACGCAGCACTATTGAGGCTGAGTACGTTGCCCTTGGCTCGGGCGCATGTGAGAGTGTGTGGTTGCGTTGCTCATTGTCCGAGTTGCCTCAGTCTGTCGCATCCATCACGTTGCATTGTGACAATGAGAGCGCCATGGCCATCGCCGACGATGACGGCGTGCATCACACACGCACAAAGCACATCAACGTTGAGTATCACTATGTGCGCTCATTGTTGCATGACAGCAGCATCAGCATCGTGTGGGTTGAGACAGCACAGCAGCTAGCTGACTTCTTGACCAAGGCATTGAAGCGCGACTCGCTGAAGAAGGCTATGACTTTGTTCGCGTGCGCCCGTGAGTGACTCTCTTTGCCCCTGCCTGCGTCTCTGTATGGCCTGGGGGGGTTTGGTTGTTGACTGTGTCTCTGCCCGCACATGTGCACTACGCCTATGAGTCATGGGGGAGTGTTGG
Organism: Penium margaritaceum; assembly: GCA_023375785.1. Classification (NCBI taxonomy): domain Eukaryota; kingdom Viridiplantae; phylum Streptophyta; class Zygnematophyceae; order Desmidiales; family Peniaceae; genus Penium; species Penium margaritaceum. The sequence continues at coordinate 43,588 of SZWC01006537.1, forward strand.
TTTTCGTGCATCTCTCATTGCACTCAATTGTGTCCTCCTGTCTTGTGTACATCAGCGTACAGAAGACTAACGGCGAGACTCGACACTGCTGGAGTGTCGCTCGGTGGAGCCGACACACGCTGAGGCCCACTCACAGTTCGCTAGAGCCTCCTCCCTCCGGCGACGCGCTCAGCTCCATCGGCAGGCCTCCTCGGCGGTTGGGCCGCCCACGGTCACTGTGACTACAAATGTTGTCTACATGCACCCATCGTTGTTTCAAGTTGTGGCATTGTGTCTGCAGCATCATGCTGTGCCTAGGGTCCATGTCTCTTGCTGTGTGGTCTTGTTTGGCATCACTGACTGTTGTAGGCACTACCTGGGTTCGGGCAGCCGCAACTCTTTGTTGCTATTTTTCTAGCTGATTCTGACTGCACGACTGCGTTCGCAGCGTCGGTATTATGGTATGGTCCAATTTTCAGGCAAACGGACGACGCCCAGGTTTTGGGTTGTCGGGCGTATGGCAGGGCTCACCGAGAAAACCCTGCCCACCAGAAAATAGGTCTAGGACTCTTTTCTATTTGGCCGGTTAGCTGAGTAACAAGTTGTACACTGGTGGGGGGGAGCTAGAACTTGGAGGGGTCTCCCATTGTTTCTTATTGTTCATTCCTAATCAGTTAATATCAGTTTCCAGCTGCTTTCTGGCGCTAACACTGGCGCGCGCACTTTTGAGTAACAAACCCAGAGCTTCCAGACTTAGTCTCTAGAGCAGCAGGCTTAAGCAATGAGCTTGGAACCCCGCATGCTGCATCAACAACGCTGCTACCCCAACCTGCTGCCTAGCATTTCTATCTCGCAGCTGTTGCTGCTGCTGCTTGCTGCTGCCGCGGCTGCCGCTTGCTGTTGCCGTCGCTGGTGCATGCTGCTGCACGCTACTGATGCTGCTGCCGCTGCTGCAGTGGTTGCTGCTGTTGCTGCTATGTGAGGCTGCTGCGAATGCTAGTTCTGGCAGTTGCTGCTGCTGTTGCCGCCCCTGCTGCTGTTGCTATGAGCGGCAGCTTTGCCGCCACTGCTCCTACTACGTGGCACTGCAGCTGCCGCAACTGCCACGTCTGCTACTATTACTGCTGTTGCCGCCGTAGCCCCTAATGTTGCTGCACGCGTCTCACCGCCTCTGTGGCATTCACACGCAGTCGTTTCGCGCTCCCTCACGCTGCTCCAGGTATGGCGCCACGTGGCGCGTGCTCTTTGCGTTCCGCCCACTACTACTGCTTCTGTTGCTCACATGCCCCCTTATGCTCTGATACCAAATTGGAAATGTTTTAGGGCATGCACGCCCATGCAAAAACGAACATGAGCTATGTGTGTGAGTGCGATGCAATACGGAAAGAATTTGGCAAAGTCTAGAACGTTGAATGTAAAAGAAGAAAGGAGAAAGTACAAATGAGCCCCTAACGGGCTTATGTAGAGGCACCGACAGCTAGTCGCACCGGGCCCCGTCACCCCCGCTGAGCCCAAACGAGTCAGCGGGGAGAACACACTGCGTACACCATGATAACAATAACTGTGGTCTCCTCGAGGCACCGGAACAGCTCTCCGAGTGCCCGGGTCTTGACCACCGAGAAAATAGGAGCAGTGCCAGAAAATCTCAGAATCAACCTCCAGACATCACACACGGCTTTCCAAACATCGGAAGCGCCAGTACAACCACCAGGTCTCCTCGTCGCACTAGTACAGTCCACCAGGTGCGCGGGTGTCAACCCACCAAGAAAACTCTCCTAGCTCCCGACAAGCCCACAGGGCCTGCGAGAACGCATCGACCACGTCTTGCCGGCGCTGTCGTAGGTGCTGGAGAAGTTCCGGTACAATCCGGAGGTCCATCATGTCGTTACACCCTCCTCTACCATTTACTGCCAACGTGGGCATATGGACAATGCATTAGCATAAGTCGTGACAGGTGGAAGCCACAAACCAACATTGGTAATAGAACCCCACAAGTGTACATGTACCAATCATGAAGGATTTCGCTGGTTGTCCAGATTGAATGGAATCATGTGTTCACTCTTACTGTGATCCACGAAAAGCTAATCGTGTTCTCAATCCCAGTTCAGCATTGTTTACTGCTACTTCTCTGCAAATTGCGGCTGTGTAATGATCTCCCTCTTGTGAAGGTGATGGTGATGCCAGTAAAAATTCAACTGGCTGACCCATCCGCAAACAAGTGGGGAAATCACACATGGAGTAACATAAAAAATCAGACAGTGCTGTACAGGGGGCTCTGGCAGACCACACTCCACAATATCCTCTCTTCTACGAAGGTCATGGACAGGGCTATTCAGTGTCCATGTGAACCACCCTCTGGCTCCTCACCACAGCGCAGATGCGGCACACCTGCACCTGCCTGCTTCTTGACACTAATCTAGGCAACTGCATTTCTCCCTACCCGGCCCTCCCCTATCCTCCACAGTCGCCACCACACACATGGCACAGGATGGCGTGCACACACACACGCACAGCGCACACATCCCTCGCCTCCATGCAGCCAGGTGAAGGCAGAACAACAGCCCTTCCCATCACGCAGAGGCGGAGACAGAGGCGTAGGGGTTGATCTTGCCCTGCAGGAAGGCGGCGGCCACTAGCTCGGACGAGTCGTGCACCTCCATCACCATCCAGTCCTCCACAGGGCCCTGCACGAGCGAGCGGGCGAGTGAGCGAGCGAGTGAGTGCAAGTGAGATGGATATCCATGCACAGATGTGCATCTTAGGCCTTGCAACAACACTTCTACTTGCCACAAGCAGGAGCCTGGTAAGACGCGCAGTGGCTGCACATGTGAAAGGGACAACATGGGAAGGGGTACTTGGGCAGCCCCTCCCACTTGCCTGTGGCCTAAACAGGGCCGGCTGTCCCCCGCTTTTTGAAAATCGCCCTCGCGAAGCGAGGAGGATGCCCAACTTCGGCTTCGGCAGTCTTCGGTGGCTCGTGAACATAGTCCTGACTAGAGTGAGGAGGTCAGTCAGTCAGTCAGTCAGTCAGTCTGGGCATGTCCTCAGAGACCAGTTCAACAGCGGTAGAAGGAGAGCAGTGGATAGCCTAAGGAGGGAGAACAGGCAGCAGGGGACGGAAGCCGAGTAGTCGATGAGGTAGCAGGTCAAGCGCACGCCACACAGGAAGGTTTCCCCAACAACCAGAAGCACAGGCGATATCGTGACACGCGTCATTGTCATGTTTCAGATACGAGGTTGTCCCCTACCGTTTTGCGCAAGCTGCATACGCTGCATGAGATGATCCAACACTTGTTTCCCCTTCCCCCCTCCCCCCTCCCACCTTGCACTGTACATGGGCCCAGGAGGGAGGGAGGGGGAGGGGCGAACACTGGCCCTCTATTTCTGGAGTCTCCTGTGACTTGTTCCAAATGGCTCCCAAACATTGAGACTCAAAACAGTGAAGGAACGCAAATCTATCAAAGCCACAGGTCAGCTCCCCAACTTCTCCACAGCTCCCCCACCCCCTCCCCGCCCACTCCCACTCTCCCTCCTCCCTGCCCCCCCCTCTTCTTCGCTGCCTCGCACAGACCTTGCCGGGACGCAGCACCGCAGGCTTGTTGCCAGTCATGTCCACCACCGTCGACGGCTCTGCTGCCCGCGCTCCCCCGTCAACGATGAAGTCGACACCCTGAAAAACGCCAGTGGTGGTGTGGGGGGGGGGGACAGAACTCGCGGCGATGTCCTACCCACTACAAGCAAGCACGGCCTTCCACCACCACATACCCCCCCCCC
>SZWC01006537.1:63614-85119 GCA_023375785.1 Penium margaritaceum
CCCCCCCCCCCCCTCGTACGCAAACCTTTCAGTTTTAGCATTCAAACCGTAATCATATCACACCCATAACTGCATTAGGGATTTTGGTGTTCTTTTTTATGCGGGTACCTGCTGGGCCCCGCGGTAGCGGGGCCTATCAGGTTCCATTTCAACGCATGGGGAGTCTCGGACCATACGCAAACCCCCGCCATGAACATTCGCAAACCCCTTGAATGAGGGGCTTGCAAATGTTCGGGGATATTGATGATGTCAGCACGTCGGTGCTGTATCGCATGCAACGTCGGCATGATGCAATTTCTCGCTATTCGTGAGTAAAACGTCAATATTCTCACGTCCATGGGTTGGGGAGTCTTATTCCTCCGAACGGCGGGTAGAGTGGTTTTATTTCTCCTAACGCCATGCAGGGCATACACACCATCGAATTGTGTGGGTAATCCTTACATGTACCCATTTTTTGTAACTTGCTGGGTATGGCGTGGCTAGTATTCAACTTACAGATGTATCGGGCTTATGTTGACGCTTGCGCGGATGTATCAGCCGTATTGTCGTACCGTAATCCGCACTGCCTCGCTGGAGGAAGCACCATTAAAACATTGAAGGCAAATGGAACTATACTCCCTGAACACAAAACAATGTATGGAATGGACACGTCGTCGGCCAACTGTAGCCTGGAGTTGGCATCCACTTTCTACTTTTTCCATATATGCTCGTTTCCTTTTGTAACAGTCGTGGCTTCCAACCAACGTTAGGTACGTTTCCCATGCTACGAACAATTCTACATGGCTGTAGCATAACGATTCCACGGGCTTCATTAAGCAATTGTTCATACTACGACGGTTCTACGTGTGTTGTGGAATGAGGCACAACGAAACATGAGATGTGAGACCATCCCACGATGACAAGCATAGCCGTTGAGTGTAATAGTATGAAACACGAGTGGATTGACACATTCATTTTTTTAATAAGGCTCGCTCCCTCCCACGACTACGCTAGAATACGATAAACTATGTAACCACGCCACGGTGCACGTACAACCAACCTTTCCAAAAAAACATTACTTGTTATTAGTGACATTATTCCCCTAGCGTATGATATACCAAAACCGTTAAAAATTATACCCTCCCGCCCATAACGATAGAAGATGCAAGAAGGGCATGCTTTTGTACTCGCTGGCCACAACTCATATTGTTTGCGAAGAGAGCACCCAATAGACTTGTCGCAAAAGCTTGTGGCAGGTCAGCTTCATAGTGGGCATGGTCGTGTCGTTATACGTGCAACACACATCAAATGACACATTGAACACGAATAATAGGTCTTCAAAGAGGGGATGCAATTGCTATCTTGTAGCGATTCTGTTAAGTTTTGTGTGTATATTTGTTATTGCATTACCTATATATTGTAACATGTGTTGTGAACCCAAATTCAATGGCCGGGTTTGGCCAAGATGCATTCCATGGTGCATTTTATCTACGTAAGATGGGATAGAATATTTGCCCCCTTAAGTGGGGGGAGGCGAGGTCCAAATCTTGGCCTTTACAATACCCAAGGCACCTTTAGAAGCCCTTTGAGGCTATGACCCGTTAGCTTCCAGCTGAAGGGTGGTTGGTCAACTTACTATTACAACCTCCTACAACCTCTTCCTGAACTTTTGGATGCCATTGACCCTTCACATTCCGCGTGAATCTTCAGTTGGCCTCGGCGGTTATGTAGCCACCTACGTGGTTATGCAACTACTTGCAACCTCCAAGGCAAGAACAACCAAGGAGGCCCTCCCATGACTACACAAAGGGGCTCAAATCACGCAAGCTAGTATGCCTTGACTTGCCTCCAGACAATAGCTTATGCCTCAGGTTCCTTCCGATGAATCTAGAGTCTACCTTTACAAGCCTCAGCCTCTAACACTACAAGTCGATGCTCTAGGACGCACCTCGTACAAAGGCACGCATCTTCCTTAGTGCAAGCCAGTGTTTATACAAACGTTTTACACCAGTTCCCGTTCCCAGACTTACTCTCAAGGCATCCAGGGTAGGCGCCCAGTGGGTCCACAAGTCTACAGGTGTGGCTACATTCAAACATATGGTCTAGGGAACTCTTTCTGTTCTTCATCGTGTGATATGGAGATTCCTACATATACCTCAGATTCCACAGTCCGTGCCTCTTCCTTCCATATTTCGGCTTATAGCCAACCATCCACCCTCCACAAATCTTGACATGGCATCAGAGCACGACAGCGGCATCCAAAAACAAGAAGTGGTCAACCACGTGCACAGCACCATGGAAGGTAAGGCAAAAGATATCTTCACTCTGGACGTGGTTGTAGACATCCAACGTGCAACAGGATTGCACCACAAGCCCACTCTGTCAGAATGTGCAACAGATTGTGGACATCTTTGCACTCCAATCCTTGTTCACCCAACGGCTCATGAAGATTCACCTAAACTTCGAGGCTGATATTTCCAGCATGCATGAACAATGCACATGACAGGCACAAGGTGCAAAACCATCCACTCTCTCTCATGCAGCGTCAACAGACAAAGCTAGAGAGGTAGAAGATCCTCTCACAGGGGTATCAAACATCGCCACAGCATCTTACACGTTGCAAGTTGATGAAGCTGGAGAAGCAGGAGATCCCCTTACAGGGGCAACAGAAATTGCTACAATTGTTGAAAACGAACATGTTGACGACTCTGGAACAACAACATATTTGTCCTATATGGTAACGGGCAATGCTACAACAATATACAACATGCCAACTGACGGAACTGGAATGACAACATAAATTTTCTAGGCGGCTGAGGACACCGCTGGATCTTCTTACAACAATATGCCTGACAAGTCAGGAATAGCTACAAAGTTGCATGTGGAGGTAGCACGTGTTGCTGCATCACTTATCAACAATTGAGCTGACAAAGAAAGAACAGTGAGACAATTGTCTACAATGGTAGCGGGTGCTGCTACAGCTCCATACACCGATGTGGCTGACAAAGCTGTAATATGAACAAAGCTGCATGTTAAGGTAGTAGATTACTGAAAAAAGCTGTAACATGAACAAACCAGATATCAGAGTCGGATCGACAGCAAGCTTTACCACAATGGCAACGGAAACCATTCCAACTTTTAAAATAATCAGCTGACAAATCTGGAGACTCAACACATTTGTCCACAACGGCAACAGACATTATTGCAACTTAAAAAGAAATATAGCTTATGGAGCTGGAATAATAGTACATGTGTATATGGTGGCAATGGACAATGCTGCAACGTCTTACAACAGACCACCTGACAAAGCTAGAATGGCAACAGGTTTTTCCTCATTGGCAGTGGACACTGTTGTAAAACTTCACAAGAAACAAGCTGACAATGTTAGAAGGGCAACAAAAATTTCCTAGGCAGCTACGCACACTGTTGCAACGGTTTACAACAAACCAGCCGACAAAGCTGGAACAAAAACAGATTCTTACATGACGAGCTATTACAACTATTACAATTTCTCACAAACAACCAGATGATGAAGCTGCAACTGCAGTACACATGTCCTCGACAACGGCAAACACATTTGTAAGTTAAGAAAGAATGAACCTGCTGACGAAGCTTGGATGGAAACAGAGATGTCCTTGGTAGCGGCGGATATTGCTGTGAGCGCTTCTTCAAGACTAGCCGACGAGGCTAATAATGGCATCACCATTCCACGTATTCTGGTAATACTTACCAGTTTGGCTGTTGGCAAGAAGACCAAAACGGTTGAAAGGGTCAAATTCCCATCAACGACGGATGTGTTGCATCATAATCGACAACCTATTTGAATAATCGAGTGGAGGAGAAAGCGTTGGCACCATCCTTTACAACATTTTTATGAACAGACTTGTCACCACAAGACAACAAGTGTCACAACGACATCCTTCGCGTTTTACCCCCAATATGTCAATCCTTCACAGATTCTTCGACGGTATTCCGGTGTCATTCGGATCGTTTGGTGATATGTTACCTTCATCAGTGGAGGCCGGGCACACCTCTCACCATCTTCTGTGGAGTTGAAAACTCTCATATCCAAGAAAACTGGCGGCGTGACCCAATAACACACCTCCAGGTGACAACACACTAGTGCCACATTTTATGGGATTCAAAGTGTGGATGGAATACTCAACTGAGCATTTCAATGGCCGTGGAGGATATGTGAGAGCTTCTTGATCCCCGGCGATGGAGGTTGAAGGAAGCATCTCGCTCAAAATGGAAGAAACCACTCTCCAAATCCACTTTAGGCCATTCAACAACCAGACGACTCTGAAGCTTCCGTTATAGCAACTGTGCCATCTTTTGTAAAATACGTCAAGACTAGAACCACTATGGATCTATAATTCATCCTGGATGTGGTCGCTGTCTCCCTTGGTCAGTAGGGCAGCTGGTGTAAGCCACCATAACCTGATTGCATCTCACCTGGTGGTTGCGAGCAGCCAAATTCCAGCCAGTGACAGGGGATTGCGGCCTCGTGCAATCGCCTAGTCACCTTCAATTGCTCGACCGGTCGCTCATGCGTTGACCGGTCACTCAGGCGACATTCCCCCTCCCCTCATAGCTTACGCAAGAAACTGTGACCCTCATAGTTTCTCACAGGTTATGCAAGGATAGTAGTATCTGTGGATAGCCATGAAGGAGGGGGGGGGGAATTCAAGCCCAACCTCGTTCACAATATCTGTGAATATCGCGGCACAAGAACAGAACCCAGAAAAACAAAAAGGAAAGGTTCCAGACCCCCCCAACCCTATTTGCATGGCCTACCACCATCTGCGCCACCTCGGTGATTCCAACACAAACTACTACACTTCTTAAAAAACCATCACAAAAGTAGAAAATAACTATAGCACGGGTCATCAAGTCAAGGATCCTCCTATAATACCTACAAGGACCTTCTTCAACACCGGCCATCATCACACGGGGGGGTGTGTTGTGATTTACCCAGTTTCAATGGCTTGGTTTGGCCAAAATACATTATCTAGTGTATTTTATCTACGCTGGAGGGACAGAAAACTCACCTCCTTAAATGGAGGGAGGCGAGGTTCAAATCCTGGCCTTTACTACATCTAAGATGTCATTGGAGGCACTTTGAGGATATGACCCTTCAGCTTCCAGCTGAAGGGTGGTTGGTCAACTCACTACTACAACCTCGTACAACTTCCCGGTGACCTTTTTCATTGCCATTGACCCTTCGTCTTCTAGGTGAATCTTTAGGTGGCTTGGGTGGTCATGTAACCACCAAGGTAATTTTGCAACTATCTGCAACTTCCAAGACAAGGACCTCGAAGGAGGCCCTTCTTGGACAACTTGATGGGGCTCTGATCACTCGGGCTTGTATGCCTTGATTTGCGTTTAGACACCAGCTTTTGCCTCATACTGCTTCCGATGCCTCCAGAGTATAGCTCTACAAGCCTCAGCCTCTGACACCACGAGCCACTACCTTAGGATGCACCTCCTACAAAGGCATGCGCCTTCTTTGGTGCAAGCTAGTGGCTATACAATCAACCTACATGAGGTCTGGTTTGGAGACTTACTCGCAAGGCATCCAGGGCGGCCGTCCTATGGGTCGAGAAGTCTACACTTGTGGCTAAATCTCCGTAGCTGTTTCAAGGGACTCTTCATGCACATGTGATACGAAGATTCCTACACATATTATAGATTCCATCATCCACGCCTTGTCTTCCAGATTTCAATTCAGATTCAGCCATCCACCTTCAGCAAATCTTGACAACACCCCCACGAATGCAACAGAGCCGCTTAGAGTGCTCAAACCTCACCATGGGGTATCTTTCTACACCTTTACGCTTGAGGTCTTGTCCAAGACATCCCATTTTCCCCTCTCCCAGTGTATCATAGTTCAATTGATTTTCTTCTCAGAAACAACACTCTATATAGGTAATGTAGCTCAGTCGTAGTGGAAACGGTGTGCATGGCTTGGAGCAAATACATTTATTTCACAGTAGTGGAACTAAGTTTGTGTTCACGAACGTATTGTCGATTGAAGGGATGGTGTCTAAGAGCCATGCAAACAACGTTGCTCATGAGCATGTGCTTCTTCTTTGGAAGGTTTGTAAGGTTACGCAATCGTCTCAACATGGAGTTGCATCTTGGTTGAGTTTAAAGGAGCACCACTTCTAGCTCTCAAGTAATTCAAACTGGGAATGGAGTACCACGAATGTGACAACACTCTGACCGTCATAATTAATCACCGAATAATTTGACCAAAACTCTATTGTGTGTAAATGTACAGCCCCAAACTGTTTTGCATTCGTGCTTGTACCTAAATGACCCCGTTCAATTAAGGTGATTTCCCCACCAACACAAGTCAGGGGGCACGAGAAGTAATGAACATCCTCATTCATGTGGCACAATCATTTGAAGGTTCTAGTAAACAAAACAACAATGAACACACCATAATCCCTTTATGCAAAGGCCTAGCATGCATTGGGAGCGGAGCACATCACGTGTCCTTTGTTGTGGATTGGAATTTCTTGTTGTCCATCTATGCGGTGACCGTTAGAAAAGTAGCATCACTCACAAACAAGACCAAGACTATTAGTATGGCCTCGAGTTGAGTCTTGTACATTAACACACTAATGCACATGGCCCCATGTGACGTATTACACCAAAAATCATGGAACGTGGTGTTGTTGAATCACACCTAGCCAAGGTATTGCTGTGTTGGCAAGTTTGTGTTTTTAATATCCACCCGTTTATCACAACAACCTTGTAATGGGACATTGTGCATCTCTACACATGACGTGGTGACATCTAACTGGTGATCCATGTTTCACCCCACATTCGTTGAGGACGTTTTGTTTTTCCAAAATACCAGCTTCAACTTTAGCGATGGAATAAGTGGCCGGGCCAGCTCATTGCACGTGACTGTACTGTTATCATACACTATGATAAGTTGCATACATAGAACGCAGGCCATTGGCCACTAGAAAGTGTCCTCCATAGAAAGAATAAGATGAATGTCCAAAGGATGCCTATTGGTTCTGTATGACCATTTTCCTACTGGTCGTGGCCAGTCAACCCCACCGGAACTCATTATTCTTTTAGTTTTCTCTCACACAATGTCACATAGTCAAGATGATCGCCACCCACTCTCATGTGTTGGTGGATCTTGCCACCTAACATATCTACACTCATACTCGAGGAAGCAATTGACAACACAAGTACCAACCACAACGCCAAACGTGGATAGACGTGAGATACCACCTCCTCCCTTGATTCATTACGTAGTTTCAGGAACAGAAGTACATTGCCTTGGGGAATCTATTTTCATCTTTAGCTTCCATCACTAAGTTTTTAGCAACGCACGCACTCCCGTGCAGCTTGTTTCAAGAGGATCAAGACTGACACCACAAGAACCAAGAAGTACACCGCGCCACGATTTCATTTCTACGAGGGAATGAAGGCAACAGAATGTGCCTTGCTCATGTTTGTGTTGCCGTCCCATGGCCTAGATGGGGTCTGCAGCCAGAGTTGGTCTTGATGGCTTGACGTGCTTCACAGGCTTCTGTTACGTATCTGCTACTTGGACACCAAAAATGCTGAAATGGTGATCACCATGACATATACCCATCTCATCATCTCCAATGTTTCAACAGTGTCAATCTGAAGAAACGTGGAGAAGAATGTATGTACAGCCATCCTAATGACATGCATGATTGTATTGTACGAAATCACATAGAGGTACATTTGACGAGAATCATCCGCTAAGTGCGTATTGTACTTGAAGTGTCATTAATCATATTTGAAAACAACATGTTTGTTATATAATTATGCATTTGTGAGGGATATGATGGTTACATGTTGATTCCACAACAACCCATACAAATCAATTTGAAATCCACTACATTTGCCTGATGCTCATCTCCTCTGTCTTCCATGTGATTTGCCATCGCAAAGAAGCATTGTAAACACATTGTTATGTATTTCAGACATACACACCAATACAACGCTGGTTACACTAGCGAAACACACTCTACTCCTCCCTTCCTTACCCAATTAGTACACATCTCACAGCTCCTCCTTGATTACCCCCCCTCCCCTATCTGACTTGCGCATTAAACAGTGTGTCAAGGAGTAAATCACGATATAGATGGATGAACAATAAATGTATGAATTTGTCCACAACGCTGGAACAACATAAGAGGGGAAGACAAATGTGCATGGGTGAAGTACCAAAACAAAATTCCTAGTACAATTGTCTGATACAGTTCCCTATCCCCGCCCTCCTCCCTCTATTTCACCCCACTCAACAAAGACGATAAAGGAACACACTAGTATACATCCCAGTTTCCATTCAATATACATCTCCCTTGTTTCATTGCACCCTGAAAATGCAACTAACCTCTTGTCCTCCTGGTTTCCTCCCTCGAGGAAATGACATTCTTTACAAGAAAGGCATATAAATTAATCAACAAAGGTATGAGTGTACATGGTAGAAAGAAAACACATCAGTGTAAAAGAACTTGTCAGCACATATGGACAAGGAGGAGACACGCAACTGTACCATATGAACTTACACCTGATACAACTATACCGTATGAAATCACACCTTGTGTCCTAAAATGCTGGCCCAATTGACTCACCTTGTCTCCTTCATATGTTCCATGGATACATCAATCTCAATTCCCCCACCTATCATGCCCTCGACAAACCTTGCCTATGCATTTGCAGAGTGTACCAAACAGCTCACCACAGTATGAGTGAATGTACCATAATGTATACACTAATACATACCACCCTGCCAACACAAGAAGGCAATAGAAAAATATTGATGTGACCAAACCTGACCAACATGCAAACACAAGACTCTATGGAAATACATCCCGTCTTTCAATGCATCCCATAAACAAAAAGGTTGTACCAATACACAATTGAACATAAATCTACAACATCATGCAAATTAAGCCTGTACCAAAATACACATAAAGAACATTGGCCCCATATTTCCCCTCTCTCACAATCCATGAAACACCCCTCTCTCGCTACCAGATCAACCCCGTCCTCAAAACCAGACATTTGCACTGGCAAAGTGCCTTGGACGGTGAGCACGCCAAAAGAATAGACCAATGAAAGAGATTATGAAAAGATAGAAACATGGGATAAAAATACACTAGGCATTTGGAAGGCTTGCATGGCCTCTCCTTTTACCACCGTTCTCCGCATATATGGAAAACACGTAAGGGAAGGAAGGAAGTACACTCATGTATCAAATAGAGGTGAATCCCAATGCATATCCTAAGCTCACAGCATATAACACCCCTCTCACCGCCCCCTTCCCTCTCACCCTCTTTTCTTCGTGAACCTTCACAGTAAAACAAGGAAAAGCGCTACAATAGTACATGATTCCTACAAGTAGCACAATCTTGGACTAGTAATATACTAGCCCGTTATATCCTACATTTCTATCCCACCAACCAATTAATCTCAAACATCTATTAAGAAACCCTCCATCTCAAGCCCAATTTTTGTATGGAGAAGGTATAATGGACAACAAATCAGAATGTGGATGACAAAGCTAAGGATTTTCACCAATACCCATCTAACACAAAGAGGCAATACAAAGATACACCAGTGAACAAATTAGACCCACATACAAACTGATATCCTAACCTGTTAGCCCAATGCACTCCATCTCCATTTTTGCAACTAGAAGTAGCTTCATAGTGCGTGTGACATTCAACGCTATTCTCTTCCAAACCACCAAGAAGATTTCATCCGTTAGTATTGGTAAGGTGGTCGAGGAGACCATAAACTGATCCACGGAGGATGGCCACCTGAACATACGAGACATGGAACAGCCTAGAAAACTGACAAGATCAAGGCATTGCACTGCTCGTGAGCCTTTACAATAACCTTTGCAACCTCTTGCTTAAGTCAGATACATCTATTTCCAGGTAATGTGATAAAACAATTGATATCCAAAACTTTATTTTTGGCCTAAGGCTTCCTGTGTTTTTTTATTAGTGACGTGACAATGTCCAGTATCACCTCAATAAATACAACAAGTTTTATCTGGTTTTCTGCTAGCATTCACTCGACACAGAGCATGAAGGGCTCTACATGGAATTAGTGTACTTTGAGGTACAAAGGTGCGAACATATCATTTAGTTACGATGTAATTCCAGTATACTGATATCCACAACATGTGCTCGCTAGACCTTGTTGAAGCATTCGTTTCTACTGTTTTCGACACTAGCTGGGTACGGGATACTGGCTATAACGGAATGCAACATAGTGAAATTAACGGCAATAGTAGACACAACAAAAACAAGAAGGACACATGTGGGAGTGAATTTCACGGCTATAATAGTGGCTTGAATCACGGCTGCCTTCCCAACACAAGCCGTGCGCATCACCATAGCACGAGGGTAGTTATGAAGGACCGCCATGTTCAGTCCATCGTGGTTCGGTGCCAAGCCAAGGGAATCCATGAGGAAATTGACCATTGAAGATGTGCCTTGGCTTCCTATTGCATTTCACAAAAGGAGTGGTCTGAAGTGTTAACTGTGCCTTGACCTATACCCAAGTCTTATGTGAACATCCCCTGGCTGGATGACAAGAAAATATGCCACGTGGAGGGCTTGTCCACACAGTCTCGGACACTGATTCAGGTGACCATCATCGCCAAGACAAGAGAGAAACATGGGGAAGATGATATCGAGAGGGTCTTAGTAGCACAACTCACAAAGCATGAAACATTTGCGATGGTACCAACATAGCCAGCTCGCAAGGACATTGACTTGAAGTGTATGTTTCCGTTGAACAAGAGCTTGACAATGGTGGTGGGAAAGTAAAAGTGGGAAAGATTACAAGTACGCAAGTACTCGTGGACATGACTCCATATGAATATACACGATCCAAGGTTGGGTACTCCTCGGCATTACAGTCCATGAGGGTAATGAATTCCATCATATTGAAGTGAAGAATGGCTATCCCAAGGGTCCCCTCGAGGAGGAGTTGTGTGTGCACCAAGCTTTAAAGACAAGGAAACAAAAGGAACCTTGGAAAGAGGTAAGTTCATCGAAAGAACTGTGGATCTCTTTCTGTTTGCAAGTTGGAAAAGCAATGGTCTTGCTAATATGGTTGTGTACGTGGAAGATGTTATCATCCTATCTCCATCTTCCATATTTTTTGCCACAACCAAGGTACTTCTAATAGCACAATATCGCGGGAAATTTCTTGGGGAGGCACACAGAATTATAGGCATGGAAATCACACAGGACCAGGCTACATACACAATATTTAATGCTCAAAGCAGGTTTCTTGCACATCTTACTGTACACTTTTTGCATCTTGTACACCATCTGCCATGACGGTCACCATCCATGAGCCGAATGAGAAAATCTCACAGGTAAAGAATGTGCACATTTTCTATACACATAGACAACATTCGATGGAAGAGAATCCAGCCCTACCCTGAGTTCATACATGATTGACAGACTAAAACATCCTGCCACCACCACACATCACATAATGACATGCACAATGAACACCTCTGCCCGGTTTAATCAGCTGTCTTTGCAGCTAGCATCACAAGGATTTGTTGAAAGAACCTTTTAGTGTGATAGATGTTACCATAGTGGGTCTTGTGTTCTCTCTTGTACATGCACCTCTCTTGGATGGGTTCCGTAACAACGACTATGCACGGGATATAGCAGTACTGAAATGTAGGAGCTGGGTATCTTGGATTTGTGGTACCACCATGTCCTGACATAGTACAAAAGAATCTTGTGTGGCAAGAAGCATGAATCCAGTTGTTGTACATTGCGATTGAGAAAGCAACATGTGAGGTTGTTTGGAAGATGAGAGTGCTCCAGCAGCCACTGTTTGGTTTTCTTCCATTTAGTAGTGATATCTCTGCTCCTCAATGAATTACAATGAATGATGGAGTCTTACACTTCTGCAAAAGGCACGTGTGTTTTTCCCACCGCTTTGTTTTTTAACCATGGAGGCAGGGGTAGTGGTAGTAGAAGATGTTTGTGGAGGTAATGACTCTGGTTAACTCGCTCACCAAGGCTCATCAACATCCTCCCTCGCCTCATGCCTTCTTTGGTTTTGACACATCCCCATGACTTCCTCGTACAAGAGGAGCGTTGAATCATCAGACTAGACCACCTTTTGTGTATGGGCTTGGGTGTGTAGGGAACAGTGAGTCCAAGATCGGAGGTTAGCGCTGCTAAAGTGATAACCAACTGTATAGCCCTACTCCTTATGGAAACATCTACCACCCCCGTGCAACATGTCCCACACACCCATCTTAGTTCTATGTACCTCCTCCCTCATCCGCCCTTGAACCTCTTCTCATTGACCTGGAAGACACTCTTTGCACCCCATGGTCATTTCATGCTTAGTTGGTGACCTGTTGATTGAATGGCTTTCCTACATTCACGTATTGGCTGGGTGATCCCCTGTTTAGGAACACCCATTAGCTATTTTGGCTGGACTCATAGGCTTGTATGGAAAGATACCTGCACACATTCTTAAACACAGAGGTTTTCCACCCTCTTCCTTGAAACAAGGTCAGTATGTCCGGCAATCCTTGCTCGCCAAGCAAGGCTCTATTTGTGAGCCTTACTCATTCCTTCTCTTGCTTGTGAGTCCCCGACACTACTACAAATTCCACCGCCATGGAATTTCCCGGTTTCAAGGGTTTTTTATTAATTATAGGATCGTTTCTATTGAGAAGGTTACATTGGGGAGTGTTGTTTAACCTTAGGTTTGTCAAGTTTACAAGCCACTTCGCCTTTGAACTGCCATGCCATGCAATATGGTGATCTGGTGGATGTCCCAAATGAACACATACAAACATATCATTAAGCAAAATCAATTGCATCGCCATAATCTGTAGGTTGACAACATCCGGGTTTTGCCATGTCTTTATCATTGCCACACAATGACACTTGCTCCTAATTGCAAACTGCATGACACAATAACAGTTATGGGAAACCAGCCATGGATTAGTAGATGAAGTAGCACTGGATGTACAAGAACGTCGGAACAATGACCATAAGCGTAGTCTAAATCACTGGAGATTTCCAAGCGCCATTTTTGAAGCAAATGAAAAATGTGGCATTTTGTGATTTAACTAAAAAAGATAGAGTTATGATGGTATCCAAGGCCGTTAGCCTAATCATCAACATTGACAAAAGCCTCAACACAGGCCATAAAAGTCTCAAAGGATTTGACCTCTCTTGTCAAGAAGTTCATTAAGGGTTCTCCTGACAAACTGCCTCCTGAGCTCCCTCCATGGAAGACCTTCAATCACCACATCAAACTGAATCCAGGGTGCTGAATAATTTTCAAGGGGAATTACCAGACAAGTGATCACAACATGGGAGAGTTTAAGAAACAATCGAATAAGATGATCAATCTGATGTTCCTCCACAATCTGTATCTCCATATGCCAAACCACTACTTTGTGTAACGATGAGATCCGGTGACTCAATATTATGGACTTTTTAGCACTGAGTAATAGAACCATCAAGAACTAGAATCTCTCCCTTGCACTAACGATAGTTTTTTCCAACTCAGCTGAGCCTTAATATGTAGCAATGTCAAATTACGAAGTGCTTAGAAACCAAGTTGACACACCCAATAAGGGAGTTAATATTGTGGTAGCCCACAATTGTTGTGGGCACGTTGAGTTNGAGAGAGAGGGTGAGAGATTCCATGGAAACCTTCAAATTTCTCTTTAGTTGGCCGTTTCAAAACATTATTGGACCACATCATCCACAGCCAACGGATTGCAATGGATCCAACATAAGCGAAGATAATTTCCGGTTAGATAACATCATCAAAGACTTGACACGTAGAATCTTGTCTGAAACTACTACCCTTTGATTCATAAAGGTACTACATCCAAATGTCAATGCCTCTGTCCAACCTCAATTAAACGAGGGACAGCTGGAATCGTTCAGATGAAAAACAAGAAGCGTTTTTTTAATAGTATATTATTCCATTGTAAACATTGCAACCAGCACATCCAATGGTGGACCATGTGAGAGTAAACGACGCACTAGATTATGGGTTTGGTGGCATTCTGGTACAAGAAGATGCACCATGAGTGTTATGTTTGTACAAGAAGGATGTGCATGGTGAAGACATGGTGGTTCCATCTAGAATGCTGTTGGTGTGGTTTCCATTAAAACCAACACCTCAAAGATACCTCAAGACTCAGCCAGGACTGATTCATTGACAGACTTTAATGATAGAGCTCATTTAGTCCAGATTTCAATACAACACAGAGTGCTGAACTGGAAAAAAGTCCGGCAGAGCCTGTGACCAGATTTGATAGCTGAGATTAGTGTTTTATAGACCAAGGAAGGCCCATACGTCGGGGGACTCATCTTCCATGGCTACGAATGTCTTGGAACACGACAAAGAAAAGCTACAGTAGACACTCCATACCCATTATTGCACTTTTCTCGTCAAGTATTTCTAACAGCAAGCAATGAGTTTTACAGGTTGTTGTTGGATGAGTGCCTCGACGCTGGTTTAGGTGGACACTTTGGTAGTGACAAGAAGGTTGAAAAAAAAAACATGAAGAAATGATGCAACAAAGTGTAATGAAGTTCTTTGAGTGATGTGACTGCTCATCATGATCCAAGTCCTGGATTTACTCCAGCTTCTACGGACATGGACTGATCCATTCTAGGACATCTTCATGGAATTTGTGATCGGGTTAGTCCACTATAATGGAGGCTATTTGCGTTAAACTCCTGTTGGTCAACCGCCTCTCCATTCTGGCACACTCCATTGTGACAACCATCAGTGTCAAGACAAAGGGAACAGTGCAGCCACTCCTCATAAATGTCAATTGACTAGTCCCTCCCTATTCCACTGGTGAATGAGACTTGAGATTCAAATTTTGATGATGGTCAGAACCAACGAATCGTAATGGCATTCGGACCCAACTATTGATGACCTCCCATTAATGAACTCAACTCAAATCGAGTGGACCAGTCGTATGCTTGAGCATCTTCTTTGGATATTACATGGGCCACATGGCATAGACTGGGCGGCAAGCCGGGCATTTACGTTCTTCCAATTACGACCAACTAGCGCCAACTTCCAAGTGTTAACAATGATCAGTTGTGGATGTTTTGGCCATCTTTCCTGATCTTTGATGTTCTACTCTCTAGTATGTTTACAACTTTTACCAGTTTCTAGATGGGGTTGGCAACAATGTTACTGATTACTTTGACATAACTCGATCAAACTATTGGTAGTTGAAAACCATTAAAATTATGTTTGTTGATATCCTTGACCCCTCCTTCTGCCCGATTCAGGGACAAAAATTCTTAATTACAATAGGCATCATGCAATGTCACACATGTTGCACTCATTGAATGCCTAGGACAGAAACTATTTCTCACATTTTTTGTGTGTGTTTGTACACGTGTGCTTGACCGATCTCATACTTGTCATCAACTTTTACTTAACCTATGTCAAAGTTACATAAGTGTCCCATCTTGGCGAATTGTGTTTTATTCTACAACCTATGCATATTGACCACTTATGCTCTCTACACATCCTAAACGTACACAATCTCCAAAATGTATGAGTAGGTATTCACGTTTTGCACTTGTAGAAAATGGCATAAAATCTTCCAGATTCTTATACCAGTGTACCATGGGAATTTTGACCAACAACACTGACCTCCGGTTTGTGTTCCATAAGTTCTAAATGTTTAATACCACTTTTCATTATGGGCGACGGAGTAAATACAAACTACTTCAATCTCTTGAGTTTTTGGATAACATGTTGAAAGTGAATGATCTTTTCAAGGAAGCAATTTTTACGAGTCATGCTCGTGGTCTCGGACCCTCAAGTAAAGCAACGTGTATGATACCCCGTCTTGCTTCGAGAAACTCCACCAAGAACTTGGAGGATGCCAATAATGTTGGAGAAAACAATTACTACGATGGTTTTGTGCTCCATAATTGTGCAGTCAGCGCAGTGATCGGTGGACCGTACAAGGGCCTATAGATTGTACCATGATATTGCTTGATCCACATCCGACGGAAATCTCTCTTCAATAACTACCAGCTCTTTTTCTGGAATCCAGGCCCTTGGGGAGCAAAGGACCTTGATTGGAAATAGTGTGTAGACATGCGTAGCGCATGCCCTTCATCAACTTTTGGGGAGATGGGGAGCTACGTACTGCACAATGCTGCATAGGCATACAAGGCAGGTTTACCTAATCCTTCCTTGCTTATGTGGATCCAAGGTTGGAGAAAGCCACCTACTGCATTATCCCCAATACGCGTGAATTCTGAAGTAGTCAAATCACCTTTCTACAGGGAGAAATCTGCTCCTATATCAACCTATGTAGCAAAATCAATGGTGGAGAAGGATAGCTTGAGGAGGAAGCCACAAGACAAAGAAACTTCACCATGAAGTTGGATGAAACTTCCTCCATCAGGAAGCTTCTCCAAAGCTTGAAAACCGATTAACATTGTATAGCTAGAGGAAGCTTCCTCTACATGGAAGCTTCATACCTACAAAACCAAGCGGTGACTGTTGCCACCACACATGATGAGAATTCTCCTCAAAGGTGGTCAAATTTTGAGGACCACATGAATGTAAGGCAGCGGACCTGGCACACCTCAACAATAACTCTCTTAGACACAACAACATCATTTCTTCAGAGCTTCAAACTTCAGCTACTCATTCCTCATCGTTACCTTGGCTACTGGAGTACTTACTAGAGCGCCCAAGTCAAGACGCTCCCGGAGTTTGCTCTAAAGACCCATGTTAGCATGGAACATACGGGCCAATATCGGTGGAGAATTTCTGATTACCTGGAGGCCAGACTACCTTGAAGATGGTGGCAGTGCCAAGACCTCTTGCGTTGAAAGCCTTGACGGCTTAGCAAGGATTTTTCCCTTATGGGATGCCAAACAGCTCAGTGCTTTGTGCATGGCTGTGTTCAGACTGACTCATCCTTGTACGTTGTACTTCGTACTTAGGCATGAGAATTTGAATGTATTTGTCCTCATTTGAACTATTTTTTAATGGAATAATTCATGAAACAAACTCTTTGAGACTCAAAGAGTTGCAAGGAAATATTTGGATAGTTTCAAATAGTCGAATGTTATTTGACTATTTGCACATAGTCAAATAGTTTGACAAACAGTGTTTGAATGCTTCTACAAATAGTTCATGACTTGTTTGCAAATACCTCATAATCGACTACTTGAGTTATCTTCTAGTGTGTGTGGAACATGTATTTGATATTCAAATACTTTACTATTTGATGAATTATTTGACTATTGAGTTTTTTTATCTCATGCCTATTTGTACTATCAATCAAGAGATTCATTTATCAGTTGTGTTCCTTTGTTTCCATAGGTTCAATGCAGTACATGTTTTCTTAATAAGCACTAGAACCTCTGTTCAAGCAGCAAGGGACCTTGACCTTTCTGCTACAAACCAAACCACGTCCTCTATGCAAACTCAGACAAAGAATACCAAGGTGCGTCTTTACAAATCCATAGCATTGTCAAAAAGTTGACAAAATGATGTCAATAGATTGCTTTATTACCCAATAGCTCTGTCGACACTTGTGGAATGTGGTCGAACCTTGAAATTCCCTTCGGAACAAAGCACCGGAAAAGTGGCCCAAATGCCCCTGGCCAGACGGCGTAAAAACATGGAGGTTGACGTGTTGTGTGGCATGAATGTATGGACAATATTAAACACATGTAGAGATTATGGACTTGTTTTCATCATTGATGTAACAAACCCCTTGCCTCTTAGACTTGACATTCCGACATGTTACAAGAAGTGGGTCCATGCCGGCTAATATTGCCATCAATATGTTGATCAACATCCCGGATGTTTTTGTATGAATCTTAGCTGTTGTGTGAATCACTCTAGCTGTGGCTCTTGACAAGACAGTCCATTACTTTTCCTTATCGATGGTGTCCCAATATGTCTTTGACCGCATACTCCTTGTCCCTGTATGCCTGCACAAGTGGTGGTGAGTTACTTTTCTACTAAGTAAGTACTTGCTGGGGTCCCTGTAATGTTTGGGGTGGCTGATGTGGAACACGAGGTGGATGTCCATGCTCCCATAGGAATGGATACTTGCAATGATAGATGTCCACATCTCTTCAATTGTGAACGGTACCAACCACTTAGGGTTGATTTTCCTTGCAATTTGACGTTTGCCAAGCTGAGTAGGATGTAACGACCGTTGTGATGTTAAGCGTCCATTCAATGTTTGTATACTTCTCACTTCATTGCCACTTAGGTCATCATGAGGATCTGGCGAGTTTCATCCTGGATGTTCTCAATGTCTTGGCGCTAGATGTTGATTGCTTGTATATTACCCAAAATCTGTAAACCTGACAGATTTGTACACAGTTTTCCATGAACCACTTCCAATGGGATTTATCCCACCATTGCGGAGGTCAAGGGGTTGTAAATGAGCTTGGCAGTCAGTTCCATGTGGCTTGTAGGGCATTCAGAGCATTTGTTCAAGCATCTGATTAGAGCAATAAATCTACCCATGAGTATGAGGATGGAAGGCCATTAATAGCAGGATCCGATTACTGTAGCAAGTGATCGGATCCAACTGTGATCTGCGAGTGAACGTCCTATCTCTATCGCCTGTGATGGAGGATGCGCCTTGTAGACTGAAAATGTTGTTGGGGAACATCCAAGTTGTTTCCTTGTTAGTGATGGATGTTGTTGTCAGAACAGAATATGACATATCTGAGAACCAGTTGACCACCACGAGTGTTCAAGTTGACACCTCTGGTGTGACAGGTATTACACGTCACGAAGTCCATGGATATTTCTGACCATTGTTCTTTGGGTACAGGTAGTGGTTGAGGGAAACCCGGGGATTTGGTTCATCTCAGCTTATGGCATTGGCACACGTCGGAAGTCTTGCACTAGTTTGTAATGTCAGTTTTCATAATGCTCCACGTGTAATGCTTTGTGAGTTTCTCTAGTGTATCCGCCTGGACCTGTGTTGTGGCACTTGTCCAATTGCATTTGAAGTTGCTTGTCACTGGCTAGTGCAATAACCTGGAAAGCGAATGGCCATCGATAGTATGGTCCGTTGAGCCAATATTTGGCTTTTTTCGTATCCACTGAACTCTTGGAGAAACTTTGCAAAAAACTTCTTGTTTGATGAGTAGCACGCTGATGTTGGCCATCAGATATGGTCTCCAACCAAGAGCATCAGATCCGGTCTCCAAAATCAGTGACATGTATGGAATTGGTAGTTCGCCACCACCGCTGTGTTGTAATATAACAAATCCTATTGCTCTACTGGATACTTTGGTGGCCACGATGTAGTTCACCTCCGGATATGCCAACTGTAAGGCTGGCATTGAGGTGAGATTGTTTCTTAAGGAATGGAATGCTTCTTGTTCGCAATTCTCCATGTTGTTGAAGAGTGAGACCAAAGAGGGATGCTGGTACTTTGGCGTAATCCTCGGTAGATCAATTGGCAGTAGTTAAGTAAGCTTGAAAACACCTATCCTTCTCAAAAAATGGTGGATTTCAGCCATTCAGTAACCACTCCCGCTTTGTTTGGGTCCGGAATGATTTGTCGCTAACAATGTGGCCCAGAAACTCAATCAAATGGCAAGTGAAGTCAAACATTAAGAGCTTTTTTTTTTGTAAAAATCATCTCTTCGTGAATTCTCAAAAACTATGTAGAGATTCCCGCCGTGCTCCTATCACATGCCAATGTACACCAGGAAGTCATCGACACATAAGATAACATATTCAGTAAGGTACGTTCAACATTAAGAAATCCTGTCCATCACTGACATAAATGTTGCTAGGACATTCGTGAGTCTGAATGACATAGTCATAAACTCAAAGCACTGGTTGGAGGTGTGGAACCCTGTCTTCTTCATGTCCTTGTCAAACATGTGGATCAGCTCATACACGCTCCGCATGTCAATTTTGGTGAAATTTATCGCCTCAGAGTTGATCAAAATGTTCATCTGCTCGCAAATGGGGACAACTGTTTTAAAGGAAAAATTATTCAGCATCATGTGGTCCATGCACATCTTCATTTCATTGGTATTGTTTTTTAAGAATTACCGGTGTTGCTTATGGTCACGTGGATGCCCTAATGAACCATTGATCAAGCATCTCGTCTAGCTGATTTTTCAGTTTGGTCAGTTCATGCTTTCTTATCAAATCCCCTTGACCTTCAGTCCATTGCCCAAAGTCCTTCTTGCGATCCACGCTACATGGTGGAGGTAATTTTATGGAAATCTCACTAAGAAAACTCCTCTGGTATCCTAGCAAATGTTTAAAGTATCGAGGCTGTTTTTTTATGTGGTGATGTCGCTTCCTTACCCTGGCTCCATGCGGATTAGCCATGCCCAAGTTCTGCTTCAGAGGTATCGCTTCGACGCATCCGGC
Organism: Penium margaritaceum; assembly: GCA_023375785.1. Classification (NCBI taxonomy): domain Eukaryota; kingdom Viridiplantae; phylum Streptophyta; class Zygnematophyceae; order Desmidiales; family Peniaceae; genus Penium; species Penium margaritaceum. The sequence continues at coordinate 84,045 of SZWC01006537.1, forward strand.
GATATTGATATCGTACGCCGGATTGCTTCTATTGAAAACTCCTTTGCGGCTTCCTCCTGATCTACTCCTTGTAGCTGCCATTGTGTCATGGGTCACTCTACCAGAGGTAGGTGTCTGTTTTTTTCCATTCATGACCAGTCACCCATAGAAATACATAGTACTTCCATGTACATCACACAAATATAGGCTGAGGAAGGTGGTAATGTTTTTCACTAGGTTGTGGATGGAACTCTTCTTTACCTCTATGAGAAAACCACTATTGATGTCATGTGCTCTTCAGGTAAAGGGAACTTTCAAGGAACTGGGACTAAACAAAGGTATTCACAGGAAAGTCACCACACAAATATACTTGAACATAAGGCACAATCGTCATACATTTATGCTACAAGACAGGGCTGGTCACGTTTATCTTTACTCAACGAGACGTATAGATGCAGAAAAAGAGACAATGCTCGTACCAACAGTTTGACCTCCGCTCTCAGGCCTATCAACACCAGCTTTAGAAACGCTCGCGCATAAGTCAAGATGTATCGCTATATCATTCTGTTCGCATCTTTGGTAGTGGACAAAGATCACAGTCCATGTGCGGATCATGGACATCGATCTTCGTGTTCGATCGACCAAGACATCTTTTCACTGAATGAGTCTGCTTAACGTATGCGTTCCCCAATCAAGATATTGGCGATGTCCTCCGGCAGATACTTTTACAATCCTGTTAAACAAAATTGCAACCTAAGGATAATAGATGCATGTACATGTTCCTTCATTTTCTCCAGTAAGTCAAAGCAGACTTGGTTGAGAAAAAACGCATAACTTCATGAAGAATATCTCTCAAGGCCGAATCCTGGATTGCATTTGCTCAAACAAACAATAGTGTTCACCGACAAACATTTAACAACTGGTTACATATGGGACCTTGTTTTCTCCTTTTGAGGGTTGACTTATGGCGTTCAAGGCGGTGTCCACAAGTGAACAAGCTAGTAGCATATTCGATATCACGCGACATTCATTCAACGATACCTTTGTCCAATGCATTTTTTGGATGGAAAAAGGGCGGGGGGGGGGGGGGGGGGGG
>SZWC01006537.1:121962-136550 GCA_023375785.1 Penium margaritaceum
TGCGCTGCTGCTGCCGACGCTGCTGCTGCGCTGCTGCTGCCGCCGCTGCTGCCATGCTGCTGTGGCGGCTGCTTCTGCTGCGCTGCTGCCGCCGCCGCCTCTGCTGCTGCTGCTCTGCTGCTGTGGCTGTGGAGGGAGGGGCGGCTGCACGCACCGCAGCCGCCACACACCTCTGCGTGGCGGTACGCGCCGCTGCTGCTGCCTCAGCAGCTGCGATCTCACGTGATGGGTGGAGTACGTGGACGGCGACCGGCCGTCTCCAACAGGTCCTAGAAGGTCTGCTGCAGCGGTGACTCTCACTGCTGCTGCTCTGCTGCGTCTCTGCTGCGCAACTCAGTGAGAACTGTCTCACTGCTCTGATACCATGAGAAAGTGCGTGGAAGCTTCCTAGCAACACAGCCGTTGACCGGGCGTCAGTGCCTGGTCAGGCGGTGACGACAGTCACAGGTCATACACACAACGGCAAGGGTTTGACTAGGAGACACAAGGCACAGTGTCAGAATGCTTCAATATAGCATATGCAGAGAGAAATGACAACTGACAGGTCCAGGGCATAAATACCTGCCGCGGCGCACGGCAGGTGTCGCACGCGGCAGTCCAAGAGCTGTCCTAAAACCGGCCCAAAACCACTGTTTTGGCCGTAACTCTGCGCACACATGTCAGAATCCTACGCCGTCTGAACCTAGACGTGCAGAATCAAAAGACGGACGCAGTGACTGGTCACATGCATGCATCCATCGACTGACAGCGAGTATACAATGCAAAAACATGCAAATGGGCCTCATGCCCAGTCCGCCGAAAGGCGCCTGCAAGACGTAGAAGGCATAGCAAGGAGTCCCAGTGACATCTGGGGCTCTGGAACAGTGGTCGGTCAGCTCCAGGCGGGTAGTCCGCCGCCTGTCGTCGCGCCGGTGTCACCAGGGCCGCCTGCCTCAGGGATCTGCACGAGTATGGACACGGCCGAGTGGTCACAGTAAACTGTACAGGAACGGCACAAATCCCAACATGCTTTGTGTAGCAAGAGATAGATGCTGGTAGAGAGTGCGTTGTATAGGTTCATTGCAAGGAAAGTTGAGAAAAATTGGATGATATATGAGACTTGAATTCTGCACGGAATTTGGTGCATGTGCCAATGTGTGAAAAGAGATGTTTTTTCTCTCTTAAACCATGAAGACTAAGATCGTATCCTAAGGGCATGAAAGGTTGAATGAATTGAAATACTTCGGAGATGTAAATCAATGATGCTATTTGAATTCTGCTTATCATTGAAATTATCAAAGAGGATTTGCTAAATGTTATGAGATGTGTGTTGAACCATATTGAGGTCACCTACCAGCCAGAGACGATTTTTAAGGCATGATACAGAAGGAAAGCCGAAAGATCATGCTCACCTCTCTCTAGGGCGGAGTGACTATACACCCCTAACTTCGCACAATAAGCACCATCTGCCCCTCCTTCGGAACAATAAGCCCCATCCGCCCCTCCGTTGGAACGATAAGCCTCATCCGCCCCTCCGCCAGAACGATAAGCTCCATCCGCCCCTCCGTCAGAGCGATAAGCCCGATCCGCCCCTTCGCTGTTGGTTTTCGTGCATCTCTCATTGTACTCTGTTGTGTCCTCCCAACTTGTGTACATCTGCATGCAGATGACTGACAGCGAGACTCAACGCTGCTCGAGTGTTGCTCGGTGGAGCCAACGCATGCTGAGGCCCACTCACCGTTTGCTAGAGCCTCCTCCCTCCGGCGACGCGCTCAGCTCCATCGGCAGGCCTCCTCGGCCGTCGAGCCGCCGGCGGTCACTGCCACTGCAGATGCTATCTGCATGCACCCAGCGCTGTCTCTGGTCGTGGCTTTGCGTGTGCAACATCATGCTGTGCCTAGGGTCCATGTCTCCTGCTGTGTGGCCCTGTCTGGCAACACTGACTGTCGTAGGCACTGCTTGGATTCGGGCAGCTATAACTCTTTGCTGCTATTTTTCTAACTGATTCTGACTGCACGACTGCATTTGCAGCGTTGGTATTATGGTATGGTCCAGTTTTCAGGCAAAACGGACGACGTCCGGGTTTTCGGCTGTCGGGCTTCTGGCAGGACTCACCAAGAAAACCCTGCCTGCCAGAAAATAGGTCTAGGACTATTATCTGATTGGCTGGTTAGCTGAGTAACAAGTTCTACACTAGTGGGGGGGAGCTAGAACTTGGAGGGGTCTCCCATTGTTGCTCATTCTTCATTCCTAATCAGTCACTTTCAGTTTTCAGCTGCCTTCTGGCGCAAACACTGGTGCGCACGTTTTTGAGTAACAAACCCAGAGCTTCCAGACTTTTACTCTAGAGCAGCAGACTGAGGGGGCAGCAGAATCAAGCAACGAGCGTGGAAGCTCGCACGTTTCATCAACAACGCTGGTGCCCGAATCTGCTGTGTAGGATTTCTAGCTTGGTATCAGAGCCAGAGCGTAGCAGCAATAGTAGAAGACTAGCGTACAGGTGCCAGACAACGTCGGCGGACCCCCATACGCGCCAGTGCAGGGGAAATGCTGCCGGATTTTTTCCGGCAGCATTGACCCGCCTGGTGGCGGCGTCAGATTTTTTCCCACGGCCACTGGGCCAGGGGAAGTGCTGCCGATTTTTTTTGAACAGCACTGACCCCCACGCGTGACGCGAGGAGGTGAGCGGCAGGCCGCGTTCGAAACCTGCGGGCTACGACGCATGCTGCAACGCACCCAGGTGCAGTGACTGGCACCAGCAAGCAGCAGTAGCAACCTACAGCAGCGGCACCCGTAGGCAACGGTAGCCAGCAGTGGCAGCAGCAGCCTGCAGCAGCTGTGTGTAGTAGCAGCAGCGGGCGGCAGCAGTAGCTCGCAACAGCCCGTAACAGTAGTAGCCCGCAGCCAGCAGCAACAGCCCGCTGCAAAAGTAGCAACGGCAGTAAGCGTCAGCAGTAGCAGCGAGAAGCAGCGGCAGCAAGCAGCAGCTGCAGCAGCGACCAGCAGCAACAGTAGGCTGCAGCAGCCATAGCTGCGAGCCGCAGCGGTATCTAGCAGCAGCAGCGAGCAGCTGCCGGCTGCAGCCAGCAGCGGCTGCTGCTGCTTGCAGCCCGCAGCTCGCCGTGAGCGACGGGCTGCGGGCAGCGAGCCCGCTGCTCATAGCAAACAACGGGCTCGCTGCCCGCTACCCAAAGCGAGCAGCGGAGCCTGCTGTGACAGACGAAAGGAAAAAGGAAAAAGAAAGAAAAAAAACCCCCCATCCCACAAGCTTCTCTGCCGCGGCTGCAGCAGCTACCATAGTTGTTGTAGCAGCCATAGCGGCTGCAGTAGCACGGTGCAGCAGCAACAGCAACAGCAGGAGCAACGGTAGGAGCAGCAACTGCAGTAGGATTAGCAGCAACAGCAGCAGTTGCAACTGTAGCAATAGCAACAGGATCAGTAGTAGCAGCATCAGTAGCAGCAGTAGCAACAGCTGTAGCAGCAGCAGCAGCACCAGCTGTAGCAGCGTCCCCAACAACCGCCGCTGTTAACATCAATGCTGATGTCATCAATAAAAAAAGGGGGGGAGGGGGAAGAAAACCAAAGGGTGGGCAGGGAGTCATCTATAGTAGTAGCCTTGTAGATAACGCGGCGGTAGCTGCTGACGCCTGCTGCCCTAAACTGACATCACTGCTGACATCAGTAACAAAAAAGAACAAGGGAACCAAGGGGTACCTCACCATGGCTGGTAGCCCCAGCGGGGAGGGGTCCTCCTCTGTTGGGGGGACATCCAGCCCCCCTTTCTTGCAATGACTACAATAGCAACAATAGCATGAGCAGCAGCAGCAGCAAGAGTAGTAGCAGCAACACCAGCAGCAGTAGTGGCAGCAGCAGCAGCAGTAGCAGCGACAGTAGCAGCAACAGCAGCAGCAGCCCACTAGCATCGTTGGCGGCAACCCTGACCCCCTGGCTGCTCTTCATCAAGAGCTCGCTGCCTTGACGTAGCAGCTTGCAGCGTTGTAGCCATTGGCCTCCTAGATTGCCACCAATGCGCCGCCACCATTCATCCCTCCAGGGCACGCTAGCCTAGCTGTGTCTGCTGCCATGCACTACCTGGTGTAGCAGCAGACTCAGCGCCAGCGGCAGACGTTGACCTCCGTCCTTGGCCCCACTTTGGGCACCGGCCGCAAGCAGATGGACTTTGAGACACTGCCGCTGCTGCTTCAGGCCGGCGAGCAGTTCCGGAGCTGGGAGCTTAGCTTCCAGATTTGGGCGCAGGGTGAGGGTTTGTGGGCATGCTACACCCTCCCGTATGACCCCAACCTAGCCAACCAGTTGTATGACGCTGGTCGTGCCGTACGTGTTCTAGTCCTTGTCGCCTCTCCGGCTTCCCACCTCGCCCTAAGGCCCTTTCTCGGCAACTTCGCCGCTAGCGCCACCCCAGACCCTGCAACCGCGTGGCACGTCCTCACTCGTCCCCATTGCTTGTCTAGCGAGGCTAAGATCAGCCGCCTACTGCGGGAGTTCAACTCCCTGCACATGGGGGAGACCGAGACGGTCACCGCCTACTGGCAGCGCATGAAGGACATCCTTCATTTCCTCGCCATCTTTGCCCCACCCCCTTTGGTCGCGCTCCTCACCATCAAGCTCGGTGCCACTGAGGCGTACGCGGAAGTCTTCGTACACTACTCTCACGATGTCCTCTCCACCATGGCGGCCCAGGGCACCCTCATTCCCTGGGCATTCAAGCTCTTCCTCTTGATTGAGGAAGCTCGTGTGGAGTCCCGGCTCCAGCGCACGGAGGCTCTCGCCTCCCCTGTCATTGCCTCCATGGTTGGCGCCTCCCCCGCCGCAGCTACCACATCGTTGTCGGGGTCGAAGAAGCGTCAGAACAAGAAAGGCAAGGGTCAGCAGCATCAGCAGTATCATTTGCAGCCATCGGCACCTCCGTTTCCTTCACCGGCACAGTCCTCCTACCCAGGCTCTGCTGCCGTCACTCCGCACTCAGTCTACACTCCCGGGCCGTCCTCTTGCGATTGCAGCTGGAGAAGTTCATTGCGCTCCAGGTCGGCCTACCTCGCCCTCCTCCCCAGGGAAGCCCGAGCTGCATCACCTCCTGCTCTCCTGTCCAGCCCTGCATGACTGAGATTGAGGTGCGGTCGTGTCCCATTTCCTCATCTGTCTCGTCGTCTCCCATGGTCCCCTCTGCCCTTTTTAATGACGACGTTGCGTGGCTTGACGATTGGTAGTCTCGGTTCGTGCCTCCTTCCACCGCGTCCGCGTCCCTTGCTTGCTGCCATGTGACCTTAGCGATCTGGCGACCCCGGTCTAGGACCCTGTTGAGACTTGGATCTTTGACTCTGGGCCCACACATCACATGACGGCCTCTCGTGAGGATTTTAGTACGCTCGGTCCTGTAGGCGATGTCTCCGGTGTCCAGACGAGCTCCGGCCAGGTGTTGCCTGTCCGTGGTATTGGCGTCGTTCGTTTCCGTGGTCCTGCCGGTGACGTCTTTCTAACCGATGTACTCTTCGTCCTAGGTCTCGAGCTCAGCCTCCTATCAGTCACTGCCCTTGATCACATGAGCATGGACGTTGTGCACTCGCGAGGTGTTGGCACTGTGTCATTGCGTCCGTCTGGTCTTTTAATACTACACGCTACCGCCCGTGGCAACCTGTGGCATGTGCCTCGCCTCTTCTCCTCTCCTTCTGTCTCCTTCCCGTCGGCCACCACAGGCCATGTGTTTGTCACCAGCACGCTCTCTCCTCAGCACACTCGCCTGCACCGCCGCATTTGCCACGTTCACTCTGCCGCCGTAGACAGCATGCTCCGCACCCAGCCGGCCAAGGGCCTTGACCCGGAGACTTTCCCTTTCCCGTGCCGCATTGAATGCATTGATTGTGCTTAGGGGAAGATGCACCGGTCCACGTGCCCTTTGTCTTCCTCCCGTGCATCCGCCCCTCTTGACCTCGTCCATTCGGATGTCATGGGCCCTCTTCCCACCGAGTCCGTCGGCGAGCATGGCCGCTATGTCCTCACCCTCACTGACGACTATTCTAGCTAGCGCTGGGTCTTCTACCTTCCGCATAAGAGCGATGTCGCGTGAGCCATCCAGGAATTGCATGTCCTTGCGGAGCGCGAGTGTGGCGGCTCTCTTCGCCGCTTTTGTTTGATCGCGACGGTGAGTACATGGGTGAGACCACGGCCTTTCTCGCCTCCTGCGGGATCCACCATGACGTTTGCGCCCTACACGTCCGCTCAGAACGGTGTCTCCGAACGGTGGAAATGTACCATGGCCGACGCCGTCCGCACCATGCGGGTCAAGTCAGATATCTCAGATGGCTTCTGTTTTGAAGCCATGGTCTACATGACCTGGGTTTGGAACCGGATTCCCCACGTTCCCCTTCCCCGCTGGTCCACGCCGTACCAGCATTGGTGCGGTCAGCGCGCTGACCTCCGCTCGGCTCGCGTCTTGGGATGCGTGGCCATTGTGTGGCTGCCTGCCCTCCAACAGGGTGGCAAGCTCGCTCCCCATGGACGCCCCTGCACTTTCCTTGGTGTCTCTTGTCAGTCCAAGGCCTAGCCCTTCTGGGATCTCTCCAGGCAGTGCATCGTCGAGTCCCGCGATGCCTTCTTCTTTGAGGACCTGTTCCCTCGCGATCTCATTTGCTCCGGCTTGTCCGTGTCTGTTCCGTCGCGTGGGGGAGTGCTGAGTCCGTCCTCCGTCCTGCCACTTCCTGGTGACACATCCCTCAGTCCCTCAGAGGCGGCAGCCCTAGTCGCGTCCGCTGGTCCCTCTGGGCCGGCAGCCCCAGTCGCGTCCACTGGCCTCTCCGGACCAGCAGTTCCAGTCGCATCGACTGGCCCCTCCGGGCCAGCCGTCCCAGTCGCGTCCAATGGCCCCTCCGAGCCGGCAGCCTTGGTCATGTCCACTGGCCCCTCCTGGCCAGTAGCTCCCTTCGATCCACTGGCCCCTCCGAGCCGACAGTCCCAGTTGCGTCTACTGGCCCCTCCGAGCCAACAGCTCTAGTGGCGTCCATTGGTCCCTCTATACCGGCAGCCTCAGTCGTGTCAACTGGTGCCTCCGGGCCGGCAGCCCTTGTTGCGTCCACAGGCCCCTCTAGGCCAGCAGCCCCAGTTGCACCTGCTAGCCTCTCCAGGCCAGCAGCCCCGGTTGCATCCGCTGGCCCCTCCCGGCCAGCAGCCCCCTCCGCCTCCGTTGCCCCGTTGGACTCAGTTCCATCACCTGCCTTGCCACGCTACACACGTGGCGCAGGTGGCAGCCTCCGACCCAGGCTGTCGGTGAGTGCGTAGACCGTCACACCGCGCTCCGTGGCGCCTCGACCCCCCGTGGCTCCACGTGTCTCCTCCACTCCCATGGTCGTGAGTGGGGATCCGGGCACCAAGGCGCTCAGCTTGACCACCTTGGCCATCATTGCAGACCTTCACCCGGGCTCCGCACTGGGCTACGCCATGCTTCATCACGAGCATCGGAATGTTGTTGTGGCTACACTCGCACGCATTCCACCTCGGGCTCGAGATGCACATGCTCTCTCAGTCCGCTCCATTGCACGCCTCGAGGACCCAGCCACCCTACGCGAGGCACGAGCCTCTCCTGAGGCCGCTCACTTGGATGCCTCTTGCGCCAATGAGCTCGCTGCCATTCGACATCATCACGTGTACGACCTCGTCGACCTTCCCCCAGGACGGAAGGCCATCGGGGCCAAGTGGGTATATTGGCGCAAGTGGAAGCCCGACGGGTCCTTGGACAAGTACAAGGCCCGTCATATAGCCAAGGGATTTGCCCAGATTCCTGGGGTCGATTTCGACCACATCTTTGCCCCAGTTGGCCGCTTCTCCACTAGCTGAGCGCTCTTCAGCCTGGTTGCCTTGCATGGGTGGGAGCTGAATTAGATGGATGTGAGCAATGCCTTTCTCCATGGCTCATTAGAGGGTGAGGAGCTCTACATGGTGCAACCCCCAGGCTTCGACGATGGCTCTAGGAGAGTCTGGCGGCTGCAGAATGCCCTCTATGGCCTGAAGCAGTCGCCCCGGTGCTCGAACCAGAACATCAGCAGCACGTTCCTTCGCAGCGGGCTCCAGCGCAGCACCGCTGACCCCGCACTGTTTGTCAGTCCGCGAGGCCAGACTTTCGCTGCTGTTCTGGTTTACGTCGACGATCTCCTCATTGCGTTGCCAGACACGGCTGCCATCGAGCGTATCAAGGACTTGTTGCACGCCGCCTACCAGATGAAGGATCTTGGATCTGCCAGAGTCTTCCTAGGCATGGAGCTCAATCATGATCGCTCCCAGGGCGTCCTGCACATCCATCAGGTCGCCTATGTACAGACTCTGTCCACCCGCTTTGCGGAGCACCTGCCACTCGTGCCAAGCACATCTTCACCCATGTCACTTGATGGCCAGGTCAAGCTGAAGAATCCTGACCCAACTGTTGTGGGGGAGCCAGTTGACATGACCACGTACCTGCGAGTCATCGGGTCACTGATGTTCCTGGCGACGACGACACGTCCACACATTGCGTTCGTCGCCAACCTCCTAGCCCTGTTTTCTCAGGAGCCGCGTAACCTCCACTACGAGGCAACAATCCGAGTACTGCGCTACATGGTCTCGACTCCTCGGCAAGGTCTCATGTTACGCCGCTAGCCGTTTGTTGTCACGGTAGGCTACACCGACAATGACTGGGCCGACAGTCTGGACGGTAAGAGTCGCACAGGCTGGATCTTTCAGATTGGCGGCACAGCTGTGTCCTGGCGCAGTGGCAAGCAGGGGTGCATTGCACGCAACACTCCTGAGGCCGATTACGTTGCTCTTGGCTCAGGCGCGTGTGAGAGTGTGTGGTTGCATCGTTTATTGTCCAAGTTGCGTCAGTCAGTCGCATCCATCACATTGCATTGTGACAATGAGAGTACCATGGCCATCGCCGACAATGGCGGCATGCATCACACACGCACAAAGCACATGAACATCGAGTATCTCTATGTGCGTTCGTTATTGCATGACGGCAGCATCGGCATCTTGTGGGTTGAGACTGCACGGCACTTGGCTGGCTTCTTGACCAAGGCACTGAAGCGCGACTCGTTCAAGAAGGCTGTGATTTCGGGCAGCGTGCGTCCGTGAGTGGCTCTCTTTGTCCCTGCATGCGTTTCTACGTGGCTTGGGGGAGACTGGTCGTTGACTGTGTCTCTGCCCGCACATGTGCACTACGCCTGTGAGTCATGGGGAAGTGTTGGTTTCTGTGCATCTCTCATTGTACTCTATTGTGTCCTCCCAGCTTGTGTACATCGGTGTGCAGATGACTGATGGCGAAACTCGACGCTGTCGGAGTGTCGCTCGGTGGAGCCGACGCACGCTGTGGCCCACTCACCGTTCGCTAGAGCCTCCTCCCTCTGGCGACGCGCTCAGCTCCATCGGCAGGCCTCCTCGGCGGTCGGGCCGCCAGCGGTCACTGCCACTGCAGATGGTGTCTGCATGCACCTAACACGATCTCTGGTCGTGGCGTTGCGTCCGCAGCATCATGCTGTGCCTAGGGTCCATGTCTCCTGCTGTGTGGCCCTGTTTGGGAACACAGACTATCGTAGGTACTGCCTGGGTTCGGGCAGCTATAACTCTTTGCTGCTATTTTTCTAGCTGATTCTGACTGCACGACTGTGTTCGCAACGTCGTTGTTATGGTATGGTCCAGTTTTCAGGCAAAACGGACAACGCCCGGGTTTGGGGCTGTCGGGCGTCTGGCAGGGCTCACCGAGAAAACCCTGCCTGCCAGAAAATAGGTCCAGGACTATTGTCTGATTGGTTGGTTAGCTGAGTAACAAGTTCTACACTAGTGGGGGGGATGTAGAACTTGGAGGGGTCTCCCATTGTTGCTCATTCTTCATTCCTAATCAGTCACTTTCAGTTTTCACCTGCTTTCTGGCGTTAACACTGGCGCGCGCGTTTGTGAGTAACAAATCCAGACCTTCTTGACTTAGACTCTAGAGCAGCAGACTGGGGGGGTAGCAGACTTGAGCAACGAGCATGGAAGCCCGCCCGCTGCATCAACAACGGTGCTGTCCCAACCTACTGCCTAGGATTTCTAGCTTTCGCCAGCACGATAAGCCTCGTTCGCCCCTACCCCTAGACAATAAGCCCCATATACCCCTCGAAAATTTGGAGTGCGTAATGTGATGGTGTATCGTTCATTTTCTGATGAACAAGGGTGACCTGGTGTTATTAATTCACTTTTCACAGAGTTTGCTCTTCATTTCGTACAAGCACGCGTCATGCATGTACTCGAGTCTTATGGTTCACTATGATGGCGGCAATGGAAATCTTTTGGGACTTAAAAAGTACGGTTTAGTTTACTTTCTGTGCTTCTTCACTAGGGGAATGCTTTCGTTGTTCACATATCTGAATTACATCGGGTTTCCGTCATTCCACAGACCGCGTCTGCATGGCCGTCTTATCAGCGTATACAATATCCTTGTCACATAAAAAAACCCCCTGCGCCAACCTCGGCCGTGAGCTGGCAAGGCTCATGCAGTGGCATCCAAACCTGTTGCCGAGCCTAAGAGATGTCTGGACAGCTCAGCAAGTGGTCAGCGGGCCAATTACAGTGCGCCACTGAACGGTATGACAGGTGTTTGTGTTGCAACTTCCCCGGCACACCATGAAGAGCTGCTGCGCACATGTCGCTGTGACATCCTTTCAACCGCCATTCGCCATGGGCATGGAGGAGGGTTCCCGAAAGCATGGTGAAATAGTCGTTGCCGCCGGATGACTCTGACATGCACTATAGTAGCCGAGTGTGTACAATGAAACGTATCGGCGGACAATGTCCTCATCCTACGTGTCCACCTATCCTCGGATGGTCCGCCAGTTGTACGCCATGTTTTGGCAGGGTCCCGCTTCAGTTTCATCCAGTGTCATTCAGTCTCGCACGGTCGTCGTTCACGCCGTCTGTGCTCCCTCGAACAATGGTGCTTCTGTAGCTCCATCCTTTGTGACTTCGGGATGGTGGACGACCAAGTCGTAGGGGACACTGGTAAGCCTGACTAGGATGGTAGATTGGACAAATAGCAAGCTATTTTGTGGCCGAAATACCCTCTCTTTTGGATTGCTTCCCAAAACCATGCGTGGCATGTTGCCACGCAACCAAGTCCTGACGAGAATGATCCTCGGCCCGCTCAGGTTCCTGCACCGCGGTGGTACCCCGATAACCCACCGCCGGACGACCCATCAGGCGCGTTTGACGATGTCATGTTTTGGTTGACTCGGGATTGGGCAGATGACTGGTGGGCCCGGCAGTTGGACAAGGCTAACGACCTCCCACAGAACCAACTCCCGGATGAACCACCCCGTGCTCTCGGGTCCCCCGATATCCAGGAAGCCGAAACCGTTAGGTTGAGCATGGGGCGCCGTCGCGTCCTGTCCGTTCCACATGGCCACCTTGGTAATGCTCACTTTGTGTCCATGACGTTTCCTGTGTCTGCTTTCCTTAGGAAGAAGCAGACCGTATCGATGGAAGGACAGATTCGTAATCCTGCTGTTGCAAGTACACATTTTTTAACCTGAAAAATTTCCTTTCACGTTTTGCTGAACTGCCATGGACAAGTGATTCAAACGATGAACCATGTCACAACCCGAAGAAACAGAAGGGGATGCCCAAGGAGCCGGAGGAGGGCATGTTCTTCGACAACATGGACGCCGCTCGGGCGTTTGTGGAGGACTATGCGGTTGACAACCACTTCGGTCTGAAGTGGGTGCGCAGTGAGCCTGCCGAATTCCACGTCACGTACTCCGAGGCTAAGAAGAAGGGTTGTACATGGCTCCTCCGGGCTCGTGTTACAAGTAAGTTCGGCCACGTCACTGTGTCCCACTACGCCGATGGACACAAGTGTGTCCCTGTGATTGGACGCGGTAATCCCGCGCGTCAGAAGGGGTGGGTGGCCCGCAAAACATCGGAGGCCTTGCAGCGCGACCCCACGGCTTCAATAGCAACACTGCGGCAGGCACTCCACGAACGGACCGGCGTCAACATTTCCAACAACACGCTCTACCGCGCAAAGCCACGGGCTCAGGAAAACCTCATGGGCAAGAAGACGGACACGTGGAGCCTCTTGCCGTCTTACGACGACGAGGTTTGTACACAATTGTAGCTCTTAGCCGTTGCAGTTTGGTTGTGCTGCACATTTGACATGTATTCACATGCGTATGTCCATGTGCTACGTGCAGCTGAGACGTGTCGACCCAGGTACACACGCGGTCGTGCACAAGGAAAAGAATGGTGCCTTCCTGTGGGCATTTGTCGCTCCGAGTGCTGCCAGGATCGGCTTCCAACAGTCGTCGTATAGTGACGATGGATGCCACATTTCTCAAAAACGGGCACAAGCAGGTTCTCCTGCTTGCCCAGTTTTTTGACGCCAACGGCCACGCTATTCCCATGGCGTGGGCATTGGCACCGACTGAGGATGAGAAGGGTTGGTCCCTTTTTTTGCGCACAGTTAGCGCTCGCGTATCCTACTGCTGCACTGTCCGGCACATGCATCATCACAGACAAAGAGAAAGGCTTGGAGAAAGTGCTGCAGAAGTACCTCACTGGTGCTACCCACATGTACTGCGCATGGCACTTGCGCGAGAACGTCCGTACTTCATAGGGGAAAAAGGCTGCACACTAGGCATGGAAGTGTGCGCCCGCGTTGAATGTCGAGTCATGGGAGAAGGCAACCACCCACCTGCGACAAGTGAGTGCCTCTGCCTATGCATACCTGTTTGGAAGGCAAGGGGAGGATGGGAGTGTGGTGGGGGGGGGGGTACCTCTGGAGAAGTGGACATGCCTCCATTGCCCTCTGGGCAGAGGGGGTCACACCACGTCAAACGCAGCCGAGAGCTGGAACGCGCGCATTGCAGCTCACCGCAAGCTGTATCCATACTACTGTTTTGTGAGCATCTACCCTTTTGTGCAGCACATGTTCTGTGCTCGTCGTGCCCATGATGAAGGTGTGCAGACTGCCTTGGCCCCTGCCCAAGCAGACCGACTACCCCACTGTCTCGGAGTGGCACGAGAGTACACCGTGACGGAGGAGGACCCCAACACGGCAACAGTGGAGGGCCCCACTAATCATCCATGGCAGGTTGAAATCCTGGAGAAGACGTGCAGCTGTGGTCGATGGAAGGAATTTGGACAGCCATGTCAGCATGCATGCACATTTTTGCTCATGAAGCGCATCAACGCAGAAAACCTAGCTGACCCTGGACTCACCCGCATGGCGTTCCGTCGGGCATACAACAACCCCCTCCCGTCTCCAGTAGTGAAAAACATTCGGCCTGTAGAACCCACGTGGCTGCAGCCATGACCTAGGCGTGGGAAGGGCCGCCCTCGCAGTGCACGGAAGGACCGGGAGACTTTGCGCAAAAAAAACTTCATTTGCCCAAAGTGTGGGCAAAAGGGACATACCAAGTCACATTGCAAAAATCCGCCAGCTCCAAGCCCTGCTCAGGCTGTAGCAAGGGGGCTTGATGGAGGCCTAGAGGCTGCTTCAGCCAAGGCTGCAGAAGCCTCGGAGGCACGTGCAAATGCCTCCATAAGTGTGGATGCTCCACTTGCAGCATATGCCAGTGGTGACGTGGAGTATGATCCGGAGGCTCCACCTTGGGATGACGACGTTGATGAGGATGATGGTGGTGAAAGTAATGACTCTGGTGCATACTCCCCTCCTCTTGGTGATGATGGTGAGACGGTGATGCAGGATGAGCACACACATCAGTTGGATGAGGAGGAGAGAGAGTGGCAGGAGACGTACGAGGAAGAGCCAAAGGAGGCAGAGTGAGGTGAGCGTGTGTTTGCTTTTTCTTCGTGCATTCCCTTACATATTGTCATGTAAACTACCACCTATGCTTTTCATGTCTAATACATGGTTTCGTTCATGTACAGGATGAAGTGTACTGGACAGTGGAGATTGAACAAACCATTCACTCAGGCGGTTCGAAGTTCACCAGGACAAGGGGGTTTCGGTTTAGGCAGAAGGTTAGGGTTAAGCTGAGGCACAGTAGTTCAATGCACGTGGGGAGGGGGTCCAGTAGCCGACATGTTTCAAGCAGCAGATGTGGCAGCCAACATTCAGACAGCGACACAGAGCTATTCTACGATGCTGAACACTGTCAGGCATGGGAGCCGCTGTGTCCTATCTGTGACATTGTTCACTTTTTCCGAGGGTTGATTCGTGAAATTTTCGATGAGATCACGTATCCCACTTTCACTGTGTGTAGTGTTTAGCCATTGACATTTGCCTAATGCAATTTCCTCAACCCAATTTCCATTTGCAAATTAGCGCCTTTGTTGTGGTATGATGTTAAACAAGCGTTCAATGTTGCATGCAAGGCGTGCACGGGGTACGTAGTATAGAGGAGGTACACAAAAGTGATAAGAAGTGGGATGCGTAAAGACTTGTTTTCATGTGTTTATGGTACATGGAAGTCGTAAGAAATCACATTACACTTATGGGAATTGTACATAGTAAGATAAAACAAAAGAATGTGTGTTTGTGTGTGTGTGTGTGTGTGTGTGTGTGTGTGTGTGTGTGTGTGTGTGTGTGTGTGTGTGTGTGTGTGTGTGTGTGTGTGTGTGTGTGTGTG
>SZWC01006538.1:0-19625 GCA_023375785.1 Penium margaritaceum
TCAGGCTAGGGAGACGCGCAAAGTCTCATAAGCTCCAATAGCTTAGTAATGCAAAGAGAAATGACAACTGACAAGCTCACAACATAAATACCTGCCGTGGCACACAGGGGGTGATGCACACAGCAGTGTCAGTTTGCCCTAAAACTGGCTCAAAAACCACAATTTTGGTCATAACTCTGCGCACAGGCATCCAAACGCAACACCGTCTGAAACGCATTGTCCGGAACAAATCTTGATCAGTTGATAGACAATGCAAAACGCATTTTCTGCAACACAGCTCGATCCTCCCTTTCGTAATGTTTTGATCAATGGATAGACAATGCAATTTTTGATCAGTGGATAGACAATGCAAAACGCATTGTCACACGACCCGGCATTGCCACACGACCCGGCATTGCCACACGACCGGACATTGCCTTTGTTCTGGACAATGCGTTTTGCATTGTCTATCCACTTATCAAAACACGACCCTGCATTGCCACACGACCCGGCATTGCCACACGACCTGACATTGCCGCACGACCCGACATTGCCTTGGTGTGGTAGTGGCCAAGTACATCAAAGAGCCAATCAGGCTTAAGTACATGGTTACGTTCACTATCTCCCCCAGGTCTACAAGATTATCCACCTTCAGAGCATCCTGCCCGCCAAGTGTGATGCGGGTGGAGGTTGTGGGAACTGCACCCAGGAGGTCAGCAAACAGCTCCCCCACAACACGAGCGTAACGTGCTTGATGCAACAAGAGTTTCCATCATTGATGATCACGCACAATCTCCATCTCCAGAAACACAGCTGTAGGACCAAGGTCCTTCATCCTATAGGCAGCCTGGAGAACTGCCTTGGCCTTCTTCACGGCCTCCATAGATGGAGACGCAATCAGGAGGTCGTCCACATAGACTAGTATGGCGGTGAAGCTCTGAGCTGTCCGTCTCAGAAAGAGGGGCGGGTCAGCGTCACTCTGCACGTAATAGGCACATGTCAGTGTGCCGATGATCTCCAAGTTCCTGCACCTGGGTAACTGTTTCAGGCCGTACAAGGCCTTGTGCAAGCGCCAGACCTTGTCACCGACCTCCAATCAAGGTGGCTAGACCATGTACATCTCCTCCTCTAAGGTGCTATGGAGGAACGTGTTGTTCACGTCCATCTGGTACAGCTCCCACTCGTGGTGAGCAACAACCGTGAACAGAGCGTGAGCGGTGGTCATGCGGCCAATGGGTGCGAAGGTGTCAGGGAAATTTACTCCCTCAACCTATAAGAACCCCTTGACTGTAAAGCGAGCCTTGTAACGATCTAGTGTACCATCAGGCTTCACCTTCTTGGGAAAGACCCAATTGGCCTGTACAGCCTTCCGCCCAGGCGGTAGGTCGTCAAGCTCATACACACCATGATCACGGATGACTCTCAGCTCATCCTCACAAGCAGCATGCCACAAGTCTCCATCGTGAGCTGAGAGTGCTTGCTTCAACGTGCCTAGATCATGTGTCATTGAGGAAGTACTCCGGGTGGCTAAGACACACGCCTCCGGACTCAGTCTGACCACAACAAGGTCAGCTACGGAATCTCAGGTGGCCAAGATCTCTCGTGAGACCAACTCTTGGAGAACACGACATGTTGGATGCACCTCAGTGTAGTTTGCCTGGAATCTCAAGCCAAGGGCCTTTGTGCTAGGCTCGCCACTATGAACGCTACGAGTCGGGCGCCTGGGCGCTGAGTCAGTAGTCTGCTGAGCCCTAGAGGCCAATGGTCGAAGACGACATCCGGGCTCGTGGGAGTAGCCTGATGCTAAGGCGCTCACCTCAGGCTACGGGGAAGGCTGTTGAGCCAGAGCCATAAGGGAGATAGGTGCATGTACGGGAGTGGGTGTGGTAGAGAGGACTGACATTGGCACGGTATCAGGTGTGCCAGAGGGTACTGACGCTCGTATGGGATCAGGTGTGGCAGAGGGGACAGACACTGACACGAGATTGGGTGTGCAAGAGGGGTCTAACACTTGCACGGGATCAGGTGTGCTAGAGGGGTCTGACACCGGCACAGGATCATGTCTGTCAGAGGGAACCGACATCCGCACAGGATCAGGTGTGCTAGAAGGGTCTGACAATGGCACGAGACCAGGTGTGCCCGAGGGAACTGATGAGGCTACTGGACCCACAGCCACAATGGTCGGATCATTAGTAGTCGGATCAAGAGCTATAGGTGAGGAGGCCCGCACAGATCCATCTGCAGGACTAGACTCCCCCATACGCCCGAAGGCCACACAAGTAGGAACGTGGTCGGCGGCCATTAACAGAATGTTGGACAAGTCGCGTTAGGTGAGAGCCTCAAAGAAGGGTGCACCTTGACACTTGATAATACAAAGGCGAGCAGGGTCCCAAAAGCGCAAGGCCTTTGACCGCAGGGAGATGCTGAGGAAGGTACACATGCGTCTGAGAGGTGAGACCTTGGACCCCTGCTGGTCCTCTGTGCATAACACACAGGCGAGCTATCCCCAAACGCGGGCAGAATGGATATCATCCCGATGGCCGAACCACAACTCCTACAACGTCACATGGTCTGGAAGTCGACCATGCGGCAAGCGGTTCAAGACCCACGTCATGTAGGAGAAGCCCTCAAACGCAAAGGACTCCGGAAGACCACACTTAGACCGCATAGCGCGAACTCCATCCTCCATGGTGCTGTTCCAACACTCAGACACACCGTTTTGCTATGGTGTAGCAGGGTTTGAAATCTGGTGAAAAATACCGTGCTCATAAAAGTAGGCATCCATCTCGCTTAAGAACCGGCCACCATGATCCGAGCGGAACGTGTGTAGGGTGTGACGAGACTGACGCTCAGCCATCACAAGCCACAGGCGGACCGCCAATGCAGCATCGCTCTTGTGGCGGAGGTTGTAGACCCATCGCATGCGAGTGAAGTCATCGGTCAGGGTGAGAACATATCGACTCCGATCAGAGACGGACTAAACTGGGAGGGAACTGAGAAGGTCCAAGTGGACCAACTCTAGTGGGCGTAGTGCCCGGGAGGAGGAGTCAGGGTAGGAGCAGTGATGCATCTTACCCTAGATGCAAAACAGACAGTCGGTCTTGGGCGGCTTCTAAAAAAAAAACCACGTCAAAACCGAGGCCTGGCTGAGTTCAAATGAGCTTGGACACATTGTCCGAGCTCACATGGCAGAGGCAATGATGTAACAAGTACTGATTCTCGAGGGAGACAACACTAGTAACAAACACACGTGGAGAAGAGAGAGGGGGAGAAGAAGTAGAGGGAATGCAACAAGACACACAGTACATGTCATCAACAACAGAGGCACAAAGCACGATGGCGCGTGTGTCAAGAGCAGTCATTGTGGCAGAGTCAACAGAGTGCTCAACACTGAGACCCATCCTGGTGCATGCAAGAACAGCTAGCATGCTCACCTTAAGAGCAGGGACAAAGAGCACATCAGAAATGTACAAGGGGCCTGACGGACCATCAAACCGCACAACCCGAACTCCTTGTGTAGGCGATGACTAATCACACCCTGTGTGAGCGGACCAAACGGGCACAACGAGACCAAGTACAAAGAAGTCACTACGACGACAGGTCATTTGATGGGTGGCACCAGAGTCAATAATCTAGGTGCCACTCGGCTCACGACCAATCGTCAACATTGAGCAGCATGCCACAGAACACTCTGCCTCTGCTGGATGCTTAGTAGAGGACTTGGAACAATGACGAACGACACGGATCTGTGACTTGTCAAGCCAGTCGGTACTGTCACATCCATCCTCATTGCAAGCCAACTGAGCCCCACCACAAGCATCATCCCGGGCAACAGACGCAGAAAGGAAAGCTGTCTCGGGACCACTCAACAGTGACAACACAATCGCACCTCCTTGAGTACGAATCGCCAGTATCTCACAAAGCTCCACGATCGTACGATCCTCTGGGTCCACATCAGTGCTGCCGCCTGGTGAAATGGATGCGTCTGCTGCAAGCGTGGTCACGGCGCGCCTGGTCCATGTATCACTCGAGGAACTCCGCTATGTGTGCGCTGCCTCAAGGCTGCGCATGATCCGAGTCCAGTCAAGGGGTTGCTCACACTCCGTGTAGTGGTGAGCGCCTCCACAGTTGTAGCAGTGGTCAGAACTTCCACTACCACTACTCGCCGGCTGTTGCTGCTACTGCTGTTATTGTCCCTTCCCGTGTCGTCCCTTCCCCTTTGCCCCCTATGTGGCCATTGCAACGCTCTGAGTGTGGCCACTTGAGGTAGAGGAGGAGGAGGAGGAGGAGGAGGAGGAAGCGATGGAGATGGGACTGGTGAGCTGGGATAGAGGCGTAGGAGGAGTTGCACTCATTGCTGCAACAAGTGGACTCTGCTAATGGGCGATGGTGACCTCATGAGCTGTTGTGGCCGGGATGAAGTAGCAATGGGCTCAAAGAAGCAGTTGCAGTGACTCCGACAACTCAGAGATAGCCACACGGTTGAAGCCGTAAAGAGCTTCAAGTGGTCCAAATGTGCCCCCATCATGATGGTGTCGATTGCCCACAATTGCGTCCCGCCACCGGTCCTAAGGCGCGTGTAAAGGCGCATTGCGCGCCTCCAATAGTTTGTTGCAAGCTCCGTGGGACCCTGACGGAGGGAGTGAAATTCACGTAGTCGGGCAGCCCTCGTGGCATGGGTCTCCGCAGGGAGAAGTGTCAGGGCCAGCTCCTAGCCCTGATGCGGATCTACTCCAGTCCCGGTCCCGATCTCACCAAGGAAGGGTTGGAAGTTGGCCTCAGTCTCCCGCGGCATGGCGTAAAGGAGACCACGCATCGCTCTCGCTGCAATCTGGACCTGGTGAGCGTCGCGAGTCTGGTATTGATTGTGGTAGTAAGCTAGACACCCTCAGAGTCGGCCCACACTTGAAACAAGGGCTCCTAGCAATCAAAGCCCTCGTTCCTGTCGTAATGGGGTGGAGGTGTCTCAAAGTCCTTCGGTCCTTGCTCCATGGGGAGGGTGATCTCAGGCTGGGGTGACGGTGGGCGGGGTATAGGGAGCCCACCGGTAAGGGAAACACCACCAAAAGTGAACACTGCTAAACAACGTGGCTGATCCTGACGGCAAGAAGATGGCAGAGTGAGAGGCTGCGACCCCACTCGTAAGTCACGGATGCGCTCTCCAAGCACACGAAACTCGTGCTCGGGTGAGTCATCTTCTATCTCCTCCTCATCCCAGGTGTCAATGTGTGATGAGTGGTGCAGAGATCGTGGGGTATTTAGGGTGTAGACTACTGAGCAGATGGTCTAGCTCTAGTAGATCCTCCAGGTGGCTGCTGTGAGGCCCCAAAACGACACCGTAGTAACTCCGTGATCTCTTACAACGCGTTGGATTGCCGCTGCTGGTGCTGGCGCATCTCGTCCTATGATCGAAAAAGGTCATCAATCGCGAGGGACTGCGACCCCAGACTCATAACTCCCAAAGAGAAGGAAGAGGAGGGGTCAACTAGCCCTTTTCCCTTGTCACTCAATAGCGCCATTGCAATACTCAGTATGTGGCCGACGTAAAAAATGCCCTGAACAAGAAACTGACAACGTTTGTTGAAGGGTTGAAATGTTCAAGAAAAATGACGTTTTGACCTTGAAATGGCTAACGTCAGCATAGCCGACGATGACATCGGCGTTTTTCATGCTAGCGAAAAAACGCTAGTGTTTCTTACGCAAGCGTATTTTACGCCAGATTTTTTTTTGGAAGGTCAAGCAAACTCCGCGTGACTGGTGGGCTGACCTCGTTGCCCCCTCCTTGCGCTTGTGTAGGGGCTGCGCAGGCCTGCACAGTGCCACACAAGCCTGCGTAGTGCTGCGTAGTTTCTACGCAGCTGTGCAGCAATGTTGTGCAGTAGTAATGCCGTGCAAGCCCACCGCTACTGCTACGGCTGGTCTGCTGTACTGCGTCCGTCACAACTGCTGCTGCGCTGCTGTAGCCGCTGCCCCTGTTGTAGTGCTGTTGTTGCCGCTGTTGCTGCTGTCGCTGCAGCAGCTACAATGCTGCTGCTACTTCTGTTGTTGTTGCTACGCTGCTGTTGGTGCTCGCTGCTGCAAAATGCTACCGCCACTGCATGCTGTGAGTGCTCGCAGCCGCAATCGCAAGCTACTTCTGCAAGCTCCAACTCCTTTCCCTTTTTTTGTGTAAAGGCTGACAGCCAGACACGACTGCTGCTTCTACCCGGTGCTGCTGCTACTAACCGGCGTGGCTACTAGAGCTTGTCACTTCCTTAGCTGTTGTAAAACACAATCTTGATGTGCTGTTAGAACTCCCTTAAATTCTGACACTAGTTACAAATGAACAGTAGTTCACGAATATCAGATTAGTTCACTTCAAGAACACAAGCTACTTGAAGAGAGTAGCACCAGAGCTTCACCCAGTAACACCCGAGAATAGGAGGTAATCTTGATCTGGGAAAACGTACTACGTAACAAGATTGAAGGAAACTGTATTGAGTGCTGCTGCTATATTCGCCCCCTGCAACCAGCTCTCATGGATGCGGCCTGCGCGGTCTTTGCAGCTGGCAGAAGATCCAGCTAGCTGTGTTCTGCCTTCTGCACCCCGCAGTCTTGTCTTGATGTCTTGTCCAGTAGTCCGCTCTTTTCATGCTTGTTGAATGACCTGTCCGCACCTTTATTGCTCATCGTCACTGTGATTGGTGCCACAGTGTTTCTGCCGGCAGTCTCCTCCCCTCTCCTCGCGATAGCCATGGATCATGAAAGTGCAATCCCAAATTGAATGTATGAAGATTGTCCCATGCTTTTGCGCACGACAAAAGTCATCTGAAAACCCGTGGCTGGTAAAGGGTGGCAGGGGAATGAGCTCCCCTATGTAACATTGGAGCTAGTCATTGGGTGTAGGGCAGGATGAAAGGGAATTGGGCATAGGTGCAGTAGAGGGTCAGGGGAGGCATGCCTCCCCTGGCCCTCGGCCGGGTTTTGCCTTTTGCTCCTTGACTCACATAAATTCCACTTTTTGGCATTCCTCCCTTTGTGTGTCAAGGTTTGCCCCTGGTTTGATGAAACAGCAAGAAAATGAAAGAACATAAAAAGGAACGAACCAAAGTTTAAGTCCTATGTCTGGCATTTTTTCTGTCCTCCCCTTAACTGTCAATCCCTCCCACCTTGTTACGTTTATTCGCCTGTTTTCTTTAATGTTTCAGTTTCCTGGTGTTTGCGGGCCCTCATCCTCACACATGGTATTGTCTTCATAGTGAACAAGCCATGTTACATGATGCTACTCTCCGCTCCTCTCTTTCCTCTCGTTCATTGGTGTGTGCTTGTTAAACAGAGAGTTATACAACATGCAGTGGCGTGCTCATTCTCCCAGTGACCTCCTCGCATTGGGGGTATGGGTTACAGAAGTCATTCAGCACATGCTCATACCCATGCGTTGACACAGAAGATCATGTTGTTTAGCGTTGAGTTCTTTGGTGAACACATGGCTACCTGCTCCTTGGTGCCAACGTACTCTAGATGTACTTCTCCTTCTTGTACGGCATCCCGCACATAGTGGTACCATCTTTTTACATGTTTTGTTCGGTAGTGTAGCAGTGGATCTTTGCTAAGTGCGATTGTTCCCTGATTTTTTCAGTGCAGCACTGTCGGTTCAAGTTGATCAAATCTCAGCTTGCCTAGCAGCATACGCAGCCATACAGCTTCGCGTGTAGCCTCGCTGGCAGCAATGTATTCAGCCTCGGTCGAAGATAGTGCAACCACTGATTGTTTCTTTGAGCGCCAGCTCACTGGTCCGCCACCAAGCACAAAAACATAACCAGATGTGGATTCGCTTGTTTTCTTCTTTCCTGATAAGTCAGCATCGCAGTACCCTGTCAGAGTGACTGTAGGTGTTGGCGAGTACCGGATCTTCATTGCGGAAGAGCAGCGCAGGTACTTGATGCAGCGCTTGGCAGAGAGGAAATGAGCCTTTGTTGGGGCCTTGTAGTCTTGACTGAGGAGGCCCACTGCATAAGAGAGATCTGGTCGGGTTAAGACCGAAGCGTACATCTACCCCAGCCAACAAGGCTGGGGTAGATGCGAGCATCAGCAGCATCAGCAAGGTCGTTGGTGGTAGCTGGGGCAGTTAGGCCGTGGTCAACCGTGAGTGGCGTTGATGTAGGTTGTGGATGATCAAGGCCAAACTTGGAAGCCATGCGGGTCACATTTGAATCTTGAGAGATTGTGACTTGTGTGCTGTCTTGGCAGATCTGGATGCTGAGGTAATACTTCAGAGATCACATGTCCGTCATTTCAAAGGCAGCCTTGAGTTGAGTTTTGAGGCCGTTGATGGCTGTCATGGAGCTGTCAAACAAGATGAGGTCATCAACATAAAGAATAACACCAACATGGCCAGAGAAATAGACAGAATGGTCGGCATGAAGTTGACAGAGACTGTGATCAAGAAAGAACTCGTGGATTTTTTCATTCCACTGCCGCGGGGCCTGCTTTAGGCCGTAGAGGGATTTGCGCAGCCTATACACCAAGTGTTACTCCCCTGGCTTCACAAAACCCTCAGGCTATGACATGTAGACTTCCTCTTCAAGATCGCCGTTGAGAAACACGAACTTAACATCCGTTTGGTGTAGATGCCAGCCGTGACGAGCAGCGAGGCCCAAGATCACACGAATGGATGAGTACTTTGCCACTGGAACAAATTTATCACTGTAGTTTAGTCCTTGCACCTGACTGAAGCCACGAGCAACCAGCCTGGCCTTGAAACGGCATGGTTCCCCTGCTGATGGGGTCAACAAATTCCTCAGCGCAAAGTCTGAGGAAGAGCTGGAGATGTCCGCAAGCTCAGCAAGGAGGGAGAGGCCAGCATGATGCGCAGAACGCCGAGGTGGCTGGCTGGGATCCAACCCAGTGGGGATCTGCGAGTTGACTCGCCAGCAACAAACACCAGTAGCACTGGCAGGTGGATTGGCTACAACGTGAGGCACCACAGGTGGGAGTACCCCTTCATGCTCATCTGGTTCAAAATCCACCTGGACTTTTTGAAGAACTTCAGGTGGATGCTCGTCCAGGGGAATGGTGGTGGTGGAGATTAGTTGCGGGAGCGTTGTGTCGCCAGGTGGGAGACGTTCATCAAACTTGACACTTCGGCTGCGAAACACCATTTTGGTTTCCATGTCGTAGAGTCTGTAGGGTTGGCCTTCAGCTTCATAACCAAGAAGGATGCCTTGTCGGTAGTGAGAGTCAAGTTTCCCACATTGAGCTAGGGGAAGACAGGCATAGCTGACACAGTCAAAGATGCGCAGATAGCTTACATCAGGACGATGTCCAGTCCAAGCCTGAAAAGGGGAAATGGAGTCTGGAAGTTGTCAACAGGGAACCCGATTTTGAATATAGGCAACAGTGTTGATGGCTTCAGCCCAGAATGTGGTCGGAAGCCTGGCAGCGTGAAGCATAGAGCGCGCCTTGTCAAGTAGTGTCCTGTTCATACGCTCAGCCTTTCCATTCTGCTACGGCGTGAGTGGAACTGAAGTTTCTTGATGAATGCCTTTACTGGTGCAGAAGGCCTTGAGGGTGGCATTGAGGAATTCACCCCCATTGTCAGATCTTAACCGCTTGACTGTCAAGTTGGTTTCATTTTCCACCAGCAGGGTCCATGTCATAATGGCATCTGTAGCATCTGATTTCTTCTGGAGAAAACGTACCCACACAAAGTGAGTCTTATCATCAATAAGAACCAGGAAATAGTATCTGCTGGAAATGGATGCAGTTGGCACATAGCACAGGTCCATATGAATGGTCCCAAGTTTTTCTGTGGATCGCCTGGGCGGGTGACTTGGGAAGGGATCTTGCGTCTGTCAGCCAGCAAGGCAACCTTCACAGATTGCGTCTGCTTCTGGAGCTGCAAGTGTGGACGGTAAGGAATGCGCCAGCTGTTTCTTTAACATGGTGGAGAGGGTGGAATAGCCAATATGTCCAAGACGACAATGCCATAGCTGAGCCATTGTTCCAGATGTATTGTTGGATTCAGCGTTGATGGTACCTGGATTTGGGGTATCGACAGATGCTTCTGCAAAGACCAGTTCAGGCTGAGTGACATCAGGTTCAGAGTCAATTATGTGAAGAATGGTCAGGTTTCCTCTTCAAGTTGCTTCTACTGCAAGGCCGCGGCTGGCTGAAATAACTTTGCAGCTCTTGTCCAGGTCAAAGACCACCTTAAGCTTTTTGTCATTGAGCTTGGTGACAGAGATGAGATTTGCAGCTTGGTCTGGCAAAAAATAAATGTCATGAAGGAGTCTGCTGACTGGTTTGCCTTCAAGGAGTATGGTATTTTTGACAGTGCTGACCCCCATGGCTGGAATAACACGTCCGTCACCAAGTCTGAAAGCCTTGGGTGGATTCATCGGTGTGAACTGAGTGAACCAAGATCTGTTGCTTGTCATGTGCTTTGTGCATCCTGAATCAATGATCCAGGCGAACACTCCGGCTGCCAAGAGAAAGGCACTCTCGATAGTGCATAATGCAATTTCTTCAGAAATCAGCTGTCCATGAGGCAGCGGTTCACTTCCAGGAGACAAAGATTGTGGATCAGGTTGGTCCAGGCTGTCATGATGTACATCACTACCTGCTCTGGGTGATGTGGGTGCAGACGGTGGAGGTGATGATGATGCGTTACTGGAGGCATCATGTACCATAAGTGCTTTCTGTTGTCCTGGCTTGAAGTTAGCTCGGTTAGGACAAAACCTGTTGATGTCTCCAAAATGTCCGCAGTTCCAGCATTTCACATTTGTCATTGCCCTAGCGCCAGGTGATCCAAATGGTCCCTATTGTTGTTGTCCTTGTCAAGGTGGTGAGTTTTGTTGGTGCTGTCTGGCCTGCTGGTGTGACTGTTGACCACGAAGTATGGGTGCAGTCATAACTGCGAGTCTGCTTTGCCCATAGCCACCTCCATCAGATGAAGACTGGTTGTGTTGGGGCTGCGGCCGTGGGCCACGTTGTTGAAGTCGGGTGTACAGAGCTGATTCAGAGCTCCATTGTCACGCAAAAATGTTTCTTTGGCTCTGAAGATTGAATCACAGACTTTGTCAAGGGTTAGTGCAAAGGATGGTAGCCGATTGACTTGCTGCACCACAAGCTGACCGCCTTGGCCTTCTGCTGCCCCATTGTTTCCTACCTGTCTGCCCAATGCATTGCTTTCAAGGAGTTGGAGTCTTGCTTCTTCTTGTTGAATCATCTGTGCTTGGTCTTGAATTTGCTTGTCCACAACTAGTCCTTGTTCTTGTGATACAAGAAGCTTCTCCACCGTACGGTTGAATCTTTCTGGGAGGCTGCCAAGGAGTCTGTGAACAACTTGGCTTTCCGGAATAACTTGTCCCATTGAGGCAATTCTGTCAAAAAGAGCCTTTAGGTGTGCCACGTGGTCATCAATCTTGGTGTTTTCCTCCATTCGAAGGGACTAGAATTCATTCAGCAGCGCCATCTTCTCTTGTTCGCTGACTTTGTTGTAGCGGTCTTGTAGCTTCTTCCAGGCAATTCTGGGACTGAAGTCTGGATTTCCATCACGTACAAGTAATTTTAGCCTTTCAAAAACCTGCACTGCAAGGAGCCCAAAATCCTATTCTTCTCTGCAACGCCATAGAGTCTTTTTTGTTTTTCATTGGCGTTCTGGGTGAGTGTCTCTGTTGGAGGATCAGAAACAACTCCCCACAGCCCTTTGTGGAGAAAAACCATCCTCATGTTGAACTCAACCTCATGATACTTGTCGACATCAAAGACGGCCACCTTGAAGTGATCGTCGACAGATCCACCGCTCATTGCTGCCATTGTTGGAGTGTTGCCGCTGTGGTGATGCCGTTAAGAAATGGAGAGAGCGTTTCTTCCGTATTCAAGACAACTTCTTGTTCTCAATGAAAGTCAGATAGACCAAAGGAAGGTCGTAACGGCACACCTGCATAGATACCACATGTTATAAAACAGGATCGTGATGTGCTGTTAGAACTCCCTTAAATTCTGACACCATTTACAAATGAACAGTAGTTCACAAAGCTTAGATTAGTTCACTTAAGGAACTCCAGCTACTTGAAGAGAGTAGCACCAGAGCTTCACCCAGTAACACCAGAGAACAGGAGGTGATCTTGATCTGGAAAAACATACTACGTAACAAGATTGAAGGAAACTCTATTGAGTGCTACTGCTATGTACGCCCCCTGCAATCGGCTCTTATGGATGTGGCCTGCGCCGTCTTCGCAGCCGACAGAACATCCGACTAGTTGTGTTCTACCGTTTGCACCCAACAGTCTTGTCTTGACGTCTTGTCCCGTAGTCCGCTCTTTTCGTGCTTGTCAAATGACCTATCCGCAACTTCATCGCTCGTCGTCACTGTTGCTGGTGCCATGGTGTTCTTGCTTGCAGTCTCCTCCCCTCTCCTCGCGATAGCCACGGATTATGAAAGTGCAATCCCCAATGGAATACATCAAGATTGCGCCATACTTTCTAACATGACAAAAGTCATCTGAAGACCCGTGGCTGGTGAAGGGTGGTAGGGGAATGAGCTCCCCTGTGTAACACCGGAGCCAGTCACTAGGTGTAGGGCAGGATGAAAGAGAATTAGGCAAAGGTGCGGTTGAGGGTCAGGGGAGGCATGCCTCCCCTGGCCATCGGCCGGGTTTTGCCTTTTGCTCGTTGACACACATAATGTCCACTTTTCAACAGCAGCTCCTCTTGCTACGGTGGTGGCGATTGCGTGGTTACTTCGTTGTTGCTAACTCTAGCATGTGCAGATATACTACAGAGCACCCCAGCAAGAAGTGAGGACGTCATAGCAGCCGTCTAGTAGCTGGTGGATGGAGCCACCACCCGTCCATGCTCCAGCGCCAGCTGGGCCCGAAACAGGGATTTGCACGAGCATGGACACGACCGAGTGATCACAGTAAGCTGTACAAACGGAAGGTAACAACTCACATCACAAATCTAGTGAGCAAGCGTGTGAGGACGAGGAAGGGGGGTGAGGGATGAGAGACAAGAGATGTGAGAGAGTTTTGGCGTGAAATCGCGAGCGTGCCTTGCACGCAATGATTTTGCTCCTGAATGTCAAAAACGTAAATCGAAGCTTGCTTGCGACAAAATTCAACATACAATAACAAAATAACTTCTCAAAATTCACGAGATCGAGGTACAAACCCCCGTCTTGGGTCCCAACACCAGGGGTAAGGTCAAAAACGGAAATGGGCCTCCGGAGACTCGGACTATTTGAGTTTTATTGCTCTCGGTCGTTGATGACGATTACTCTTGAGTTCTAAATGGGATGAGAACCCCAGAGACAGATTGAGAACGCTATTCTGCGAACTTCGACAATGACTTCAGAGTAGGAGCTAGAGATTTTGGCCCGTTACAACTAGTATGTATTTAAAAAATGGACCATGTGGAAACAACATACAAATCACAAATTGTAGGTTGGCGGTCCACAAACCGATGATAGTTGTTTACTGCCTAACTAGAAAATGGGATCAGTCGGAGAATGAATTGAAAAGTGAGGGCAGAGAAGTGAAAAATTATACATATGGTGTCGGAGTAGGAATGACCGTGTAAATGGGGGCCTTGGGGTGTAGTTAGTCAAGATGAGGGCTACCTGGACATTTCTCAAACTTAATGCGATGCTATGCCGCCGCCGGCGGCGCCGCCCACGCCAGTGCGCTTAAAGAGGGGTCTTATCGCGTAATAGGATCCATTGTGACTGGTTGAGACACCCAGCCCACGGCGAAGATCCGACGTCTTTGATATTGAATTTGATTCTAGTGTTTGAGTTGTTTCCCGCTTGATGTGTGATTCTTGGTTGTTTTTTCGGATGATGGGAGAGAGGTTTGAAATCGCGGGACCAGAGTCCCTCTTCCGCATTTTTCGTGGGTGCTTCTTGTCCGAAAATTGCTGCGATGCATCCCGATTTCACGGATGAGAATCAATTGCCATGCGCAACGATGCCCGATTGGACGACGCAGAAAGGGTGATGCTTCAGTCTTGGTTGAAATGTTGAACTGTCCTATTCGATGTTTTAGAGGGGTCCCTACCGTCGATCTGGACACAATTCAACTCAAACTGAGTTTCGATGTTATGTTTATTACTAACGTCTTCTGCGTGGTTCCGGAACTTTTTTTTTGTATCAATCGCTCGATTTTCGTGGATGAGAGGGGTCAATGTGACACCTTGGAGGTTCGGCGAGGCAATTTGTATCTTCCGCTTTTTCGTACATGTATCTTGTAGTGAAACCGTGCGAGCGTGGCTGTGTCCACTACACTTCATGACAAAAAAGACTTGCATCGAGGGTTTGGGCCTTGAAGCATCGATACAGATGTATCGATGGGCTACTATTTTTTACCATCGAAAGTAAAAAAGTACATGGCCATGATCAAAAATCGTGCCTTTCCGTGACCAATCCGGCATTGTTTGAAATTCAAAATTTGAAGCTTCGAATGACGCACCGCCTCGAACTTCTCGCTCGAGTCGCTCCTACGCGCATCGACACGCGGACCGCTATTGCCATACAACTCCGTGTCACTTGCACGCAGCACTCACGTCCTCGTCCACTTTGCACACACCGTCCAGCAGTTCGTCTCTCGCCGCTTCAATGGCTGCTTTCTCATCAGCAGGCAACTCTCCACGCCGCGTGTGGGCCGATGACTATAGTCCGACTCCTTCCGATGGCCCACAAACCCACATCCCGCTCACCTCTCGCGTGCAACGTATGCGCCATGACTTCCGCCATGAACATGGCGATCGGAGCGCCTCTATCGCCGGATCCGCGCCATTCAACACGACTCCACTCGTCGGCAACGATCACAACACCTACATGCGGGGGGTGTACACGCCTCATGCCCCATATCCTGAGCGCTATGTTGCCGCGGGCATAGTGCCGTCCGCGTACGAGGCCCTACTCGCACGCACCGTCCCGGCACAAGACACGCCGCACAACCCTTCGACGGCGCGACCTCCGCCACCTCAGTTCAACACACCCTCGGCAAACCCAAGCCAAAGTGAAATGTCAGGCCAGATGCCCGCGCCCTCTAGCGCGCCTTCGGAGAACACGACGACCAAAGTGTTGTGATTTGTGACATTCTTGTACAGTATACTGTGACTTCTCGGCCGTGTCCATACTCGTGCAGATCCCTTAGGCGGGCCCTGGTGACACCTATGCGACGACTGGCGGTGGACTACCGGCCTGGAGCTGGCCGACTACCGTTCCAGAACCCCACATGATGCCGGGACTCTCTACTGTCTTCTCTACAGCTTGCAGGCGTCTTTCGGCGGACTGGCCATGAGCCCTATTTGCATGTTTTTGCATTGTATGTCCACCGTCTGATGATGGATGCATGCATGTGACCAGTTGTAGCGTCCGTCTTTTGATCCTGCACGTCTAGGTTCAGACGGCGTAGCATTCTGACATGTGTGCACAAAGTTACGGCCAAAACAGTGGTTTTGGGCCGGTTTTTAGGACAGCTCTTGGACTGCCGTGTGCGACACCCGCCGTGCGCCGCGGCAGGTATTTATGCGTTGGACCTGTCATTTGTTCTTTCTCTCTGCAATTATATTCAGTTTGAGTTTCCTGACACTCTGTTTGTGTCCGAACCCAGACCCTTGCAGTTTTGTCTCTAATTTGTGACTGTTGTCACACGCTGACCTGGCGCTGACGCCTAGTGTCGCGGCAAGTGGTTAGGAAGGTTCTAGGACACTTCTCTTGGTATCAGAGCAACAAGCCAGAGCTTGTTGTGTTGCACAGCACAGATGCAGCAATCGCAGCAGCAGTGAGCAGCAGTAGCGGCAACAACACATAACGGCAGCAACAGGTCCTGGGAGGACCCACCAACCTGCGCCATTGCAAGGCTTAGGCCGGAACACCTGTGCGACAGAGGAGTTGTGCAGGAGGGGTGCAGCAGTGTAGCAGCACGCCAGCGCAGCAGCGCCATAGCAGCTGTCCAGCAGCGCAGCAACAGTGCTGGCAGTTTTGACCACAGCAGTAGCAACAGCATCGGCAGAGGCATCAGAAACATCAGCAACAGTGGCCGCCAAAGTGGCTTGAGGCCATTGCCGTCAAGCTCGACGGCAGCAGCAGCAGCAGCAACAACAGCAGCGTGCGCCACCACTGCCCCTGTCCGTGCAACTTCCTAGAAGCCGCACGGACATGGAGGAGCCGCGGACGAAAATCGCGTCAGCCACCACCTCCCCGTCGGCACGAGCTTGCCCAGGCTTCAAACGAACGTCGTTTTCGGCGTTTGAGGGTGCGTTGGAAAGCTCTTCTCTCAAGCTCTCCAGAGCTACTATTCACGCTCAGTTTCGTGCTCTGTCGCCACTAGGAAAGACTGAAGTGCAACACAGATTTGTTTTCTGCTCAAATTCGGGCAGAACAGGGAAAAGTGACGTTTTGCCACTTTTTCCAACTTTTTGCGACCGAACATTTCACCATCATGTTCAGCACATTCAGGAGCCTCTGTGGTCCAAATTTTTGCATGATTTGGACAACCTTGAGTTTTTAGTGCCGAAATTTTTTAATTTCAGCACTTTCTGGCAGTCAACTATACTTAGCCAATTTTTTGGCCGGACAGTCAAACGTTGCCAACATCTCAAATCCTCGAGAAATGCTGACGGTTTTCAAATCCGACAAACTTGACTTGTCGCCCCATACTGAGCGGCGACATGAGCCTGTCCGACAACAAGGAGAAGGGACCAAGCGACCCCTCCTCTTCATCTGGTGTATTGAGTCCACGCTCGCAGGCCATTGAGGACCTGCGAAGCCAGCAGGATGAGATGCGTCGCCTCCAGAGAGAGCAGACTGACGTCCTACGCACGTTGACTGAGCTTCTGCGTGCTCAGTCCACGGCTCCTCATCGGGTTTCTGAGGGAGCTGCCGGCGTCGCGGTCTCTACCCAGCAGTCGGCTCAGGCACCCGTGATTGGCGCTCGACCTGTCCCACCATCTTCTAACCTCCTGGATGATGAGCCACTCATGCCAGGCATTACGGATGATTCCCCGGCTCAGGAGATTCGAGTTCTTCAGGAGCGCCTCCGTCAGCTGCAGATGGGCACCCGATCTCCTCCGTTTTCCCCGATACGATTGTCACCTGACTACCCTGGTGACCATCCTCTTCCAGGAGTCTTTCCCGTCTCTCGTCCTTCTCAGCCTGTGGTTGCTCTCCCCACGAAGCGGCAGCCCAAGGATTTTGAGGCACCACCTCCACGGTACATCAGTGAGGATGGCTTTGACTACTGGGAGATCCTGTTTCAGATGTGGGCTACTCCTGAGGGAGTGTGGCCTTACTACCAGAGCCCGTACCAACCTACAGACCCAGCACAGGTACTGACAGCACCCCGGGCCATGCGCGGACTCCTCTACGCCATGCCACGCGAGATTGTTGTCGACTTCCGCCCCTTCCTTGGCGAGGCCGGCACAGGTACCGGGGTTGATCCCCGTGGAGGTTGGGGTTTGGCCTTATCCCTGCTGGCCGCAGAGACGCACGCCACTCGTGCATCACACATTCGTGCTTTCCATTCGCTCAGCCAAGGGCCTGCAAAGCCTGCAACAGATTACTGGCGACGCGCCATGCACATCTACACGCACTTCGGGACCGTAGGAGGCACACAGCCGTGGGCGCTTCGTACGATCATGCTCGGAGTTCGCCTTGAGTACACCGAAATCTTCACACGGTACAGCGACGCTGTCCTTGAGCCCTTCTTAGCCACTCTACAGTTGCTTCCCTGGACGCATCAGCTCTTCCTTCAGGTGACCTCAGCCCGCGAGGCAGTCGTAGCCCATCAGGAGACTTCCCTCGCTGCATCAGCCATCACATAACTACCATCTTCCCATCTGCAGTCTCCCTCTTCCTCCTCCATCACTTCCTTATCTTCCTCTTCCTCTTCGACCCCACCTATACCCATGCAGACACAGGGCGTTACAGCAGCCACCCAGGGGAAGAAGAAGAATAGGAAGCGTGGATCACGTCAACAGCAGTCGTCATCCAATAGTAGCAGTGGCCGTTCTGTGCACTGCTACAATTGTGGAGGCGCCCATCGCTACACCGAGTGCCAGCAACCGCTCAACTAGGCGCGGATCACTCGTGAGCTCCAGACTGCTCATGCTCTCCGTTCCACGTCTGGCACGTCACACGCATCCTCCTCCGGAAGCGCGACACCCACGACTGCAACTGTTCCTGCCTCCTCACCGGCGAGCAGCAGCGATTCGGACCCGCGCGACCACACTATTGCCGAGCTTTGCCACCTTCTGGCGCTCTGATTTCAGGGAGGTGTGAGTGTGTTGTCATCGTCGAGTGGTTCACAGACTGTTTTTTTGTCCGTTCCTGTGGCTCGTGACGACGCTTGTAGGGGAGCACAGTCAGCATGTGATGATGATGGGCCTGACTACACCGAGTGGATTCATGAGTCTCATCTTTGTGTTGTGCGTCGTTCCTCCCCACTGACGGCTCAACGTCCCTCTCATGCCGAGTGTTCCATTGCTCGTTGTCCACTGACGTCCTCCAGTCGTGACTCAGGTAACACTTGGATCATCGATTCTGGTGCCACCCATCACATGACCTGCTGTCGTAGTGACTTTGTTGTTCGCGGCCCTGTCACGTCTGTCTGTTTCATTCGTACAGGCTCTGGTCAGTCCTTGCCAGTCCATGGTGTTGGGGTTATATGATTCAATGGTTCGTCTGGCCCCTTGTACCTTTCCGACGTGTTGTTTGTACCTGATCTTGAGCTAATCTTGCTTTCTGTGCCTGCCTGCACCTTGATGGGTCTCTCTGTGGAGCATACCGCTGACTCAGCAATTGTGACTGCTACTGACACCCACAGTGTCCTTTTGCATGCTTCAGTCATCGATGATCTGTATCGCATCGCTCGACCCTCCTCTTCTTGCTGTTCCTCCTCCTCCGGTCGTGCCTTTGTCACTGGTGTTCTATCTCCGGAACACCAGCGGTTGCTTCATCGCCGTCTGTGTCATGCGAGCTCCGACACTGTGTCGAAGCTTATTCGGACACAGCCCACTCTCAGTCTTGACGTGGCTTCTTTCGAGAAGCCACCCAAGACTGACTGTCCTTTTTGCGCTCAGGGGAAGATGCACCTGTGCACCTACCCTGAGTCTCGTTCCTGAGCGCTTCGGCCTCTCGATTTGGTTCACTTAGACCTTCTCGGCCCTCTCCCGATTGAGTCTCTATCCGAGAGGGGCCGGTTTGTTCTGACTCTAACTAATGACTTTACTCGGATGCGGTGGGTCTACAGTCTTTGTCAGAAGAGCGACGCCGCCCTTGCGGTTCGACTCTGGCTAGTGATGGCTGAGTGTTAGTCCCGCCACACGCTACATACCTTCCGCTCGGATCGCGGTGGCGAGTTCCTTGGCGAGATGGACTCCTTCTTTGCTGAGCACGGGATTTTTCACCAGGTCTCCGTTCCTGCTACCCCCCAGCAGAACGGTGTATCTGAGCGATGGAACCGCACCATTGAGGATGCGGTTCGCGCCCTGCGGTCAGAGTGCGGTCTCCAAGAGTCTTTTGTCTTTGAGGGTTTCGCCTACATGACTTGGGTCTGGAACCGCCTCCCCCACGGTCCGCTTCTGCACCATGTTACACCGTACTGGCTCTGGTTTGGACACCGTGCTGACCTTCGTCTCGCTTGCGTCTAGGACTCTCT
>SZWC01006539.1:29405-72550 GCA_023375785.1 Penium margaritaceum
TCTCTCTCTCTCTCTCTCTCTCTCTCTCTCTCACACACACACACACACACACACACACACACAAACACACATACACACACACACACACACACACACAAAGAGAGAGAGAGAGAGAGAGAGAGAGAGAGAGTGAGAGAGAGGAGTGTGAAAGAGAGAAAGGGAGAGGGAGAGGGAGAGATAGAAGGAGATTAATAAAGAGGTTTAAAGGAGCGTAGGGAAAGGGAAGGGATCTGAGTTTGTTGGAGTACGCAACGAACTCAGATCGTTGCAAGCACATTTACATCTTAGTGTGTTCTCATAATGCAAGTGCACCAGTACAATGCATTAGAAAACCATTGTGTGATTTAGCTACCATTGGGCAGATATTGGAAAAGGAATATGCTGGACCCCACTATTGCGTCTTCCAGTAGGAGCCTGTGCATTACTAAAAACTTAGAACCCCGAGTGTAATTCGAGAGAGGGTGTGATTGAAATTTGATTATTTAAAGAGGTTGTTTGTGTGTAAATGAAAGAAAAAAAATGAAAGATGGGTGTTCTAGCTCGATCACGTGGGAGCGATGACCCCTTTGTTTTTTCTCTTTGACACGTAAACTCATTGGTTTGATGTAGGCTTTCATGTTTGGTTCGGACAGAGCTCACGCGAAACATGAAATATCAAAACCCGAAAGTGCATAGGGAAATCGCTCCCACACGATTATCGCCTGGGAGCAATCTCCCATGCACTTTTTTTTTCCTCATCCGGCGACGCACGTCGCGAGCGAGCATGATTTTGGAGGGGGCCTTTCAGTTTTTTTTTTCTTTCTTTTTTTCCTTTCCGGTGCTGGACGGATGAGAGGCACACTTAACGTTTTATGGATATCCGATATGTTTGGTCCCTTAGCAAGCCCCTCCAAGTTCAGGCTTGCCTTATGAGAGGTGGAGTAGCATTGCATAGTGCCTTTACATAATAGTTGCCTGCACGCAGCCTTAACGTCCGCTGTTGAGCCGCTTACGGATGGAGTCTAGAGGCAGGCAGCCAAGCGCCTGCTCCTAAGTGGATCAGGATTGATGTAGTTCATGTCGGACTCACTGGAAAGACAGCTTGAGGATGTTCGAGATAAATCATGATGGTGAAGAGCCCCTGAGAGAGTGGAAGCACCCTTCATGTCACCGGTTTGAGGCTTGTTGAAAGTGGTTTATGCCAGAAAATACAGAAGGACAGTGCTGCTTGCACGTCCGACACCAGCAGCCACACCTGCATACAAGGGAGAAGATATTGTAATGCCGTCAGGATAAAGGGGACCGTGGATAAGTGAGAAAAGAAACCAATACTTCTTTACCAAAGAATCAGTAGCTGGCACATATTTGCTCTTCGTTTATGGCTTTTGAGGTTTTGACACGATATGATCATGAGCTTTACCTCCTTCTTGGATGGAGACAGGGGTGGTGGTCTCCAAGGTGTGAGAAAACTCAGCAACACTGGAGAGGTCCATGCTGTGGCCATCGCAGTCGGGGCACCATGCATCAGCCACCTGCATGCATTTCCATCGTGGTATTGGTGGTAGCAGCAGCATCTCTTGCTGTCCCTTGACCGTGCTGCGGCCGATCCACAGTAGCTAAGTTTCACACAACCACAGAGCTGCCTGAGCCCGTTCGACCGAGGTCCCATCAGCCCTAGCTCTCTCAATCACGCCTCACTTAGCAGCTATCTGTGTGCATCTCTGCCATGGTATCGGTGATGGCCACAACATCACCCGCTGTTGTGTTCACGCACGTGCTACGGCCAATACAGCCGCTCTCCACGCAAGCACTTCGGTCGTGCTACCGTCATTACACCAGCAGCAGCAGTAGCGGAGAAGCAGCATCTACAACAACCTTCTTCGCTTGTCTCCTTGCTGTATGGCTGCCTCTTAGGAAAACCGAGCACCTAGCACAGTAGCGTCCCCTCCTGACACAAACCGCCTTGACGACGAGATAGCGTAGTACAAGGAGGGGGCAGAGCGTGAGGTATGGTTGAGAGTTCATCGCAGCAGCCCGGGGTATCACACGGGTAAGGACTTCAATCCTGTCGATCACTATGAGAGGGAGTATGCCAGAGTGTATGCGACCTACTCCTAGTCTGCCACCAACAATTTGCCTACGGTGCGCGACGCACCACCCACGGGTCCACTGCGTGATCTCCGAGCTCTTGAATATCCGATAATCCCACACATTGCCCATAGGACTTGGCAGCAGTGTCAACGTGTTGTCCCTTGTGGAGCAGCATCAGCCTCTGCAGAAGTACACCTAGAGCACTTGCTTCACGTCGTGCAACTTCTCCAGCTGTATCAGCAGCAGAGTCAGCCTCGTCTCCTTGAGCTAACACTCTGACTGCATTGTAGGCTGTTCTTGTTTCCAGTGTGGTTGTTGCTTCCATTTTTGCTACCACTGCACGTGCTGCACATGCACCTGCTAGCGTTGCTGTTGGCAGGGCAATTGAGAAATACACTCCAGCCGCAGTTAATCAGGGTCCTCTGGTAGCAGCTGCTGTCAGCATTGTTACTCATACTACAGCCGCAGCAGATGCAGAAGCATCAGCTGCAGTAGCTGCTACAACTGCACTCTCCAGCGTTGTAACCTTCATCCACGCCTCCACTGCAGAGGCTTGAGCATTGCCCTCCTCTACATCATCAGCGACCTGTCACATTCAGCCCCTGGTCTTGACAGTGGCTGTCATCTCCTCTCTCTCCACCGCTGCGCTGACAGGAGTAGCCTACCTTATCGTCTCAACGTCTGCCACCGTCGCAGTTGTTGCGTCGTCAGCAGTAGCTGCTCTTCCTCCCTTGTTCTCTCTGCACCGCCAGGCGCCGCTTGGTGAGCCTGGCTCTCTCTCTTGCTCCTGCCCCTGTTGTACTTTGTCTACATTGGCGTGTTTGTGATTCCTCGTTCATTACCGTGCAGCAGAGCCCTGAGCCGCATATCAAACATATCCCGTGTCCATTGGGGCAGGGGAAACTCTGCAGAATATTTTTCGGCAGGGTCGCATTGCCGGAATTATGCCGGTCGACGATGATCAACACCATGCCTTGAAAGTTGAGCTACAGTGCAAATGAAATTCCCTATAGGCTGCACTCACCACATTGCGCAAAGCAGAGGAACAGTTGCGAGATGAACAAGCTGATCAGGAGACCTTTACAGGTCACATTGCTGATTTCATTCTTAATCGCCTTCAGCCCACGTTGTGTGGCACATCTTCTGCCTTTGCTGAGGCTAGCATCGCTGCTGTTTTTCCCACCTCACCGCTTCCGCATCCTCCATGTTGGCTCTACCTCCTTTAATCCTCTCGCAATCGCAGCCACCACCGGCGCAGCCACCGCCGGCATAGCTATAGCCAATGCACTGGCTTCACCAACTCAGCACAAGCCTAACTTTGATTCCAATTGACCTCAATTCACCTCCAATCTCACGTTCTACTCCTGGGAGGTTTACTTCAGTGGCTGGACACAGGGGGGGCAACTCTGGGAGTACTACCAAGAGCCCAATCCGTTTGCCAATCCACCCTTTGTTCCCATCAATTCCAACTCTGCTCGTGCTGTGCGTACCCTCATTTGTGTTGGGCCCAATGATCTCACTGATGAGATTGGGTTCTACAATGCAGACATTGCATGACGCAAACCTGCTAACCCATTTGGCGGTTACGCAATGATCAAGCGTCGTACAACCGCAACTGTTGATGCAACCCAGAGTATCCTCACTGTCCAATTCAACACGCTTTCTATGCATGCTGATGAGACTGTTGACGCCTACTAGGCTCGCAGTCTGCGCTTGCTACGCAACCTAGGCAAGGCCACTCCTGGACAGCTCTCTGCTGTTCTCTCCATCGTCAACGGCCTCATCCCCACTGTCTGACATCTTCCAGGAGGTGAAAGCCTCAAATCTTGAATGCTTGGTTGCTCTCCCTTTTCCTGCAGATGTACCACCCGACATCGGTGCCTTGTGGGAGTTCACCTCCTAGCGTCTCACTGACTGGTGGAGCTCGCTGCAAAATGAACGCATCCACTATGCAGCAGTTATAGTTGCTGCCACCACTCTTCCCTCCTCACCCGCCTCAGTTGCTGCCTCATGTTCTACTACCTCCACCATGACGGCTACTTCCCTTGCTTCCCAAAGGGATGGTGGGGCTGGGGGCGGTGGTAGAGGCAAAGGTAGAGGTGGCACCGTTGCCGGCTGTGACAGGGAGGAGCGGCAAAGGACAGGGTTCTTATGGTGCTTCACCCTCTTCATCCTCCTCCAGCACCATGACATGCTGGAACTATGGTGCCACCGGCGATGTGACTCCCAAGTACCCTATACCACCAGATGATGCACGCCTCGCATCTGCCATGCATGCACACTAGGAACGCTCCTCAAGTGGTGGAGGTGGTGCTTCCCAATCCTCCACCTCCATTGGGTCCTCCAGCCATCCTTTGACTTCTTTTGCACCTGCTACCATCTACAGCTTCACCATATCCACAATATCCCTGGGCATGGCTTCCAGGGTTTGGCGGACCAGTCTACTGCGGAACCCCTTTCGGGTCCTCCTCTCCTCCATCGCGGGCATCGTCCACCGTTACCTCTCTGCACCCGTCTTCTAGTGTTTTCATCACCACTGGTTCACCTGACCATGAGCGCTAGCAGGACTCTACCCTCTCTCATGCTGTTCACTAGAGGAGCCTCCATGATCAGGGAGGTGATAGTGTGTGTTACATTGTGGGGACACTTGCGTGTGCTGTTGACGACACTCTCTGTGGTCCTTCTTCGGGTCATGTCCAAGGATGTTCCCCAGTTGATGTACCATGGATTGATCACTAGCAGTCTTACAATTTGTCCCGTTGCCTTACTTCTTGTGGCCTGCATCTTTCTCCTTGCTCTGCCATTGCAAGTGTCAGCAGTGATCCACCATTAGTTTGTGTGTCAGGTGACTTCTAGATCCTCGACTCCGGAGCCACCCACCACATGACCTCCTGTCATTCTTTGTTTGTCTCTTTGGGCCCCGTTGGCTCTGTTCCCTTTGTGCGCATTGGTTTAGGCCAGCTTTTGCCCGTCCAGGGTGTTGGGATTGTTCGCTTTGTTGGCCCTGGGGGGAGCTCTTCTTGCTAGACATGCTGTGTTTGCATGCTCTTGAGCTGAGTCTTCTCTCTGTTACGACTCTTGATGACCAGAGTATGGACTTCTCCTTCAGCCGCCATGTTGCATCTGTCATGCATCGCATTACTGGCCGTGTTCCACTGCGTGGCACACATTTTGACTACTTGTATCGCGTGCCATCATTTGCGCCTCATCTCGCTTCTATTCCTCTCGTTCACATCGCATGCTCCCTCTCCCCACCGGAAACCCAGCTGCTGCACCGCTGCCTCTGCCACATTCACACTGGTGACGTTGACAGTTTGGTGTGTGACAAGACCAGTCATGGCCTTGCTGCCGACACGTTCCCTGTCCCTTTCTCTGCTGACTGTCTTGACTGCGTTCAGGGTAAAATACACCGTTCCTCGTTTTCCACCTCTAAGTCCCGTCCATCCTACCCCTTTGACCTCTTGCTTACTAATGTCACGGGGACCTCTTGCCCATGATGCTCTTTGGGGGGTGATTGCTATGTCCTCTGCCTCACAGATGACTTCTCTTGGATGCGTTGGGTCTTTGCAATCTGCCAAAAGAGTGACGTTTACTCTACCCTTGAGTGTTGATCCCCAGAGGCCGAACTGGCATGTGGTCGTCGTCTGAAAGTATTCTACTGTGATCGTTGCGGTGAGTTCATGGGATCCACGGCCTGCTTCCTGTCCTCTTGTGGGGTGTGTATGGAGTTTTCCGCTCTCTATACGCATCAGTAGAATGGTGTCTCTGAACACAGGAACCACACGCTTGCTGACGGGGTCCGTACTCTTCTCAATGAGTCCTTCCTTTCTCTTGTCTTCTCCTTTGAGGTCATGTCCTACGTGACCTAGGTCTAGAATTGTGTTCCACACGGTCCTCTCCCTCGCCACATCACCCCCTTTGAGTGCAAATATAGTCATCGGATTGACCCCCATCTTGCCCATGTCAGGAGGTGCGTCACTTCCGTCTAGCTGCCTGAAGACCTTCGAGACGGCAAGCTCAGCCCCTACGCCCGTCTCTGCACCTTCTTTGGTGTCTTGGCCATGTCCAAGGCTTCGCATTTCAAGGACGCTCACCGGTCCCGTGTCATTGATTCTCGTGATGTCCTTTTCTTCGAGGATGTCTTTCCTTGTGACCTGTCTAGTATCCCGCCACCCTCCTCTCTCTCTCCTCGCTTCGTCGGCTTAAGGGGGGTGTGTCTGTCCCAGCCTCCGATCTTGGAGCACCATCCTCCTCTCTTGACATGGCCAGTGCCTCAATCTAGTCGGCACTAGTCACCGGCAGTGGATCCGTCCAGTTGGTGTGAGTCAATGCCACGGAAAGTAACTCCCTGCCATCACCCTCTTCCTCGGAGTCCTCCTTTTCCCCTGAGTCCCCGGTGCCGTCGGAGTCGGTACCTTCAATTGCACATAGAGTCTCCTTTGCACTCCGCTCCCAGCTCATCCCCCGAGCCAGTGCTATAGACGTCGCCGGTGGCTCACACCACTGAGCCACTACCTCAGGCCCCCTCTCCTGGCCTTGATCCCTATACACATGGGGGGAGACTTCGCACTCTTCCTCAGCACTCCTCCCTTTAGACCTCTCGGTCCTCTCAGCGACGCTCACGCAGCACCGCTGGATCTTCTATTGTACCCACTGACACACAGGCCCCTCAGCCCTCTGAGGATGTCACGCGCTCTTGTGCATCGCCCTCTACCTCTGGATCCTCTATTTGACCCATTGGCTCTGATGCACTTGGTCTCGTTGTTAGTGTTTTTCACCCTTACTCAACAGTGGACTACACTCTTTCAGCCCATGAGTTTCACATAGGCTAAATGTAGGGCCCTTGATTCCTCTATTATTGGCTATGTCACCGCATGCTTCGTAGCCTCAGGCGTTCTTGCCCTCCCTCCGAAACCTACCACTGTCCGGCAGGTTCAAGAGGCAGCTGATGCTGATCTGTGGGAGAAGGCCATGCAGGAGGACCTGAGTGCACTCAAAGAGCATAGTGTCTTCGAGCTTGTGGACCTCCCTGCGGGTCACAATGCAGTCTCTGCTCGCTTGGTCCTAAGGCAAAAGTTACTGTGATTAATTGGGTGTGTCCATGGTCATGCAGATCTTTAAAATGGAGCCAACTCACGGTGGAGTCTTGTCGCATGGTGGTTCACCCACCAGCAACTGCAGGGCAGCTTCCACACATCTCAAATGCTTGCTCGGACCCAGCAAAGTTTTTTCCGCAGTCCAAATGGACTCCATTTGGGTCCACTTTGCATACTTTTGCATTGTGTTTCCACTGATCAATGCCAGGCCTGCACGCATGTCCAGTCATAGCGCCCGGCTTGAGACTTTGCATGTGTATTTTCATACAGTGTTGTATTTGAATGCTTGTGCGCAGAACTCTGGCCAGAACAGTTATTTTAGGCCGGACCTTAGGACAAACTAGCAAGTTCCTCTTGCATCAGCCGCCATGTACCATATGAGGTTATCACTTGTCATTACTTTCCGTACATTGAATTAATTGAAGCTTCCAAGACTCAGCACGTCTCTTCTAGCCAAACGCTTACTGTTCCCGCACTTGCACTGGATCCTAGTGCATAAGCTTACAAGAATGCATTCCCACATAAACAACAGTAGCGTTAGGAAGATTCTAGGTATTGTTGCAGTTTGTTATACAAACCCTCTCAAAAAATTGTGGATTTCATTTCAACGCATAGGGATTCTCAGACTCCAAACAAAAAATCTTCACAAAACAATTACAAATCCCTCTTGTAAAGGGTTTGTGACAGTTCAAGTCCTACATCACGGCATCATCACATCAACACCACATGACATATTGTGTGGACCTGGTGCGGGAGAAAAGATATGTTGTCAACTAGGAAAAGGGCTGTTACTCCCTCAAGAATAACAAGTAGGTGAGACATGCTAGATTCCTGGGTGGATAGGACATCTGATGCCCTGCAT
The DNA here is from genome assembly GCA_023375785.1 of Penium margaritaceum. Lineage (NCBI taxonomy): Eukaryota > Viridiplantae > Streptophyta > Zygnematophyceae > Desmidiales > Peniaceae > Penium > Penium margaritaceum. Next base: position 37,434 of record SZWC01006539.1, read on the forward strand.
GATCGAATCACGTTCTTTGCGGTTAAGTGGTCTGGCCAATCACTAAAGCACAACATAGTAGGTTAGAATGGCACTAAAGTTTTTCTCCCTCTGCACATGTCCCCCTATTATGTAAGGTGTGTGCAAGGAGAACTGTGGATGTAACCACGGCTAGGACCAAGTGTGATGTAGTTGCAGTGGGCAGAGGTGGAGCAGCCCGGGGCAGCCGTGTGACTGCACGGAGCAAAGTTGTTGTAGGAGTTAGAAATGCAGGCCTCTTAGAATCTCAAGTGTCTCAGGTAAACACTCCACATTGAACTTGTACGCTCAAACTCTGTGTTGTACACACGACAGGCAGCTGCCGCACACTTCAACTGAGTAATGTATCCTCCACACTTTTCAATAGATTTCATACACTGCACAAATACACGGCTCGTTTCTTTCTGAATCCAATAGTATGCTGCATTACTGAAATGATGAAGTACAGATGAAGCACTGATTTTCCTAAGACAACTGCTACTTGTAGTGAGCTCTACACACGACTCGACTAAAACTAGAAACAGCAGAAATACAAAAGCCGTAAACACCCAACTGTGCATCCAAGGTTGGCTAATGCCCAGCGCCCTCGGTAAGTCAACAGCAGAGATAAATCGCAGTCTCGATTTCCTCTGTGATTCGTCAATCTTCAGACGACGACGTTGGACGAAGCTGACGCTCTTCCTTTGGTCACCAGATGGCTGCGATTGATCTATCGCACCATCAGGCATTCCAGACGGTCCTTCGTTCTCCAGTACACCGGCATCTTCAACGCCCGGCACGTCTTTGGTCCGCTTCCTCCTTTCATTAACCGGTCACCCAGCGGAGCTCTGCTCGCTCGCTTGGTCTGTCCAATGTGCCTTGGCTGTGTGCCACATCAGCCTCTGGACCAAGAGGAGCTCTCGCTCAATTACTTGTCCTTTCCCAGTCCAACATAGTCTTTCGTGCTTCTCTTTTATGTGGTTTGACACCAAGTATTCCGCGTTTGGAAACTGGAAGTATGCGCCCCAAACTAGGCCAGGTTGGCACAAGTTTGGGCACAGACTGGGCCAGATTCCAACCTCCCCCCCCCCCCCCCCCCCTCTTGTGCCCCAATCAGCGCCAGCTGTGGGTGCACAACAGGGCGCCCCCCCACGAGCAACAAGTGGGCGGATGTTTCGCGGCACGGAGAAGCACGCCAGCAGTGTCTCCCCCCCGCCCCCCCCCCCACGGGCGAGCCGATTCTCCAAAAAAAATCAATAGGAGTGCACCAAAGGACTTTGTGAACCCAACAGGGCCATTGCCTGGGCCAGGCCCTAGGGCAGAGAAAAGGTGCCAACGAAACCTCCCTGCCCGAGGAAGGCGTCCCCTCCCCACGTCCGGCCCCCTTTGGTAAGCCGACAGCGGCAGCCTACCATCGAGAGTGATGATGAAACGGGAGCAGCAGGATTAAAGCGAACGCAGAAAGGCGAAAGTGGCCGCAGTGGCGCATGCGTCCATCGGCTGAGGAGGACACGTCAGCAGGCTGACTGGCCAATGGGAGGAGGATAGAGGGCCCGCGGAAAAAATCCAAAGACGTTTGGGAAGAGTAGGAAGAGCAGAGCCAGTGAGCAGTCAAGGAGTCAAGGAGTCAACCCGGAGAGTGGTGCGAAGTGAGCCCGGAGCCGCGAGCTGGAGAACCGCAGAGGCAAGATGGGGTGCGCAACAGAGCACGAAAATGGGAGAGCAGAAGCAGGCAGAAGCAAGCAGAAGCAAGCCAGGGAAGGACGTGAGCACCTCGAGCAGCCACCAGATCCAACGCCTCATGTGGGGGGACCCGGGAGGCCAGTTGAGGAGCAGAAGGGAAGGAGCAGAGTGATAGAGGAGAGGGACGTAGCGGCCATACGAGCCCCGGTTCCGTGCCAATGCCTCATTTGGGGGGCACGGAAACAGAGCCGTGCAACGGCATGGTCAAGAGCCGCCTCTGTCTGTTCCATCGCCTCATTTGGGGGGAACGGAGGGAGACGACTGAGAGAGAGAGAGAGAGAGAGAGAGAGAGAGAGAGCACAGGGAGTGTGGAAACAATATCGAGGCAAGCACAGAGAGCAGCATGGTAATCCGCCGAGAGAGCCTTGGCAAGAATGCCAGCGGTTTGATCCGTAGTGGGGATGTAGAGCATAGCGACTTTGCCGTCAGCGACAGTGTCGCGAACGTAGTGATACTGACGACGGACATGTTTGCTCCGATCGTGAAGTACGGGATCCTCACTCAGAGTGATCGCCCCTTCATTGTAACATTAGATGGCTGTAGCGTCGAGTTGGTCAAAACCAAGCTCGGAGAGAAGCATGCAAAGCCAAATGACTTCGCGTGTGGCTTTGCTTTCAGCAATGCATTTAGCTTCAGTGCTGGAAAGGGCCACCACGGACTGCTTCTTGGAGCGCCAGCTGACGGGTCCACCGTTGAGCATGAAGACGTAGCCAGAGATGGAACGACTTGTAGTTTGGTCGCCAGAGAGATCGGCATCGCAGAAACCTGTAAGGATATTTTCACCAGATTGATAGCGAATGCCTAGAGTGGCAGTTGAGCGCAGGTAACGTACATTGTGTTTGGCGGTAACAAGGTAGGCAGCTGTGGGATTCTGGCAGCCCTGGCTGGGAATGCCTACGGCATAAGAGAGATCGGGACGAGTAGCGACTGAAGCGTACATCAGAGAGCCAACGATGCTCGGAAAAGTCTTGGCATCCATTGAAGTCAGGAGATCAGCTGTAGTTGAGAGCTTAGTGAGGCCATGTTGAGTGTTGAGAGGAGTGGCGGTGGGGTTGGCCGCGCCGAGTCCAAAATTCTCAACAACCGCTGAGCATAGGTGGCTTGAGTGAGGCAGACTGTGGGAGCCATGACATCATGGGTGATCTGGATGCTGAGGTAGTACCGCAGCAGGCCCATGTGGCTCATCTCAAAGCGCCAAGAAAGTTGTTGCTTGAGCGTTGTGATGTCAGAGAGAGCTGGTCCGAAGAGGATGAGATCGTCCACATAGAGGATGATGCCGAGGGACGCACCACCACCACGCAAGTAGATTGAATGATCAGAGTGCAGTCTGGTCAAACCTTGCTGGATGAAGAACTTGTGAATTTTGAGGTTCCACTGGCGTGGGGCCTACTTGAGGCCGTACAAGGAGCGTTTGAGGCGGCAGACGAGATCAGCTTGACCTTCAACCACGAAGCCCTCAGGTTGTGTCATGTAGATGACCTCCTTGAGATTGCCATTGAGAAAGACACTTTTGACGTCCATTTGATGTAGATACCACTTGTTTGCTGCAGCTAGAGACATGATCACACGGATCGAAGAGTACTTGGCGACTGGAGCAAAGGTATCACTGCAGTTGACTCCCAAGGTTTGTCTGAAGCCGCGAGCGACCAACTGTCCCTTGTAGCGATCCATCTTGCCTGCACTGTCAAGCTTAGTACGAAAAACCCACTTGCATGTAACAATGGAAGCGTTAGCTGGACAGGGTACGAGCTCCCACGTTCCTTGCTTGATGAGCATATCATACTCAGCTTGTGCAGCTTCTCGCCACTTTGCAGGGTCAGGGCGCTGTATTGCGTCCTTGAAGCTGACAGGATCAACAACCTGGGTGACGAGGGCCATGTTGTCATTATCGTCTTGGTCAGGAGTCATGGCAAGGTAGTTCAGCTAAAAAGGTGTCAACTGTCCGTGTTGTCGTTGAGAGCGACGCAGCACGGGAATTGCAGGAGGATCAACAACAACATCCTGTATAGCTGGAACATGTTCATTTGGCATGATGGGAGGAAGAACTCCATCATTTTCATCTTCTGTGGGATCAACTGAGACCTTTTGCAGGGGCTCAGGAACTGTCTCCGGATAGATGAGGTACGCAGTTGTTTCGGAGTGGGTTGCCCGTGCTTGAGAGAAGGATCCCTCATCAAAAGTTGGTTGTCGTGTGCGAAGCACAGTTCTCGTGGTGGGGTCCTAGACTCGCTATAGATCACTGTGATCTTTACAGCCCAAGGAGATGCAGGGTTTGGAACGAGGTTCCAAGTTTGAGCAAAGATCAGGGCAAAGCCATATGTGTGCTGTGCATCCAAAGATGCGCAGATGATTGAGATGCGGACGATGCCCTTCCCATGCTTCATATGGTGTTGTGGAGTGACCTGGCAGCTTTGAGGTTGGCAGACGGTTGGTAAGATAAGCTGCAGTGGTGATGGCTTCACCCCAGAAATGAGAGGGTAGTCCAGTAGTGTGTAGCATGCTGCGTGTGCGCTCAAGAAGAGTCTGATTCATGCGTTCAGCCTTGCCTATCTGTTGAGGAGTGTAAGGCAAGGTGCGCAGATTTTGGATTCCCTTGGAATAAAAAAAGGCACGGAGGGCTGCGTTGACAAATTCACTTCCATTGTCGGTTTTGATCTTGCTGATCACCATGTTGGTGGTATTCTCAACTTGGCGGACCTAGATCTTTTTTATATCAGCAGCCTCATTTTTGTAACGCAGCAGCTTGACCCAAACATATTGCATGTAGTCGTCCAAGATAACCAGGAAATAGTTTTTCTTGGATAAGGAGGGCTCTTTGATGTATTAGAGGTCCATGTGTGGAAGTTCCAATGGCCTAGAGGTGCTGAGGTTGGTGTAGCTCTTGAATGGTTTTTGATGCTGCTTGGCCGTAAGACATCCACTACATGGAGAGCTGGAAGCAGATGCTGTTAGTGTCTTGGGGAGATCCAGCGTCATTTCATCCTTTGCCATTTGTTCAAGAGTTTGAAAACTGATGTGAGCCAGGCGACGGTGCCAAAGCTCAGTGAATTGAGGGATGGATGAACTGGATGTGTCAGCTTCAGCAGGTAGAACTGTTGCCATGAAAGCACGCTCTGTTGTGTTGGAGGATGTCTGTGACAGAGGAGCGTCGTGAGTCTCAAGCACAGTAAGATTCCTTGTGCGCTTGGCAACAGCAGCCAGTTGGCCATTGACATCATAGATTTTGCACTTTTTCTCAACATCAAAGACCAAGTTGTAGCCTTTGTCGTTGATGCGTACGACAGATAGCAGGTTGGCTGCAAGACCTTGCACATAAAGTACGTTGTCAAACGTGCGGGAAGCTGATTGTCCCTTCAGATCAATAGCTACTTTCACAGTTCCAATGCCGTGAGCGGGGATCAGGCGGCCGTCTCCAATGCGAACTCCTCGTGCAGTGGAGAAGGGTGCGAATTTTGTGAACCATTCTCTGCGGCTGGTCATGTGCTTGGTGCATCCTGAGTCAATGATCCAAGCCCGAACACCAGCGGTTAGAAGAAAGGAGCTGTCGATGGAGCACATTGCAAGATCTTCATATATGGGGCTGTCTGAAGTGGTCTGGTAATCCTCTTCTTCAGCCACGGCCAGTCTTTCCGATGGTGTGGGGTCATGGCTTTATTCATCTTCTTCAATCAGGGGATCAGCCTTCAATAGGTTTCGTTGCGGAATGATTTCTGAGGAAGAGTGGTCAGAATATGTTGATCCTAATCCTGTGAAGATGGTGAGCAATGCAGAGAAGTTAGAGAAGAGATCTGAAACAATGGCGGTAGCAGGATGTGAGCTCATGGCAAGCATGGCTTGGTTGGGATATCGCCATTGTTGGTTCTGTGAGCCACGTAATTGCTGTCCTTGTCGCATGGGACAGTCAGCTTGCACATGCCCCTTGCGATGACAGTGCCAACATTCCTGTTCATTAGGATGAACACAGGGTCTTGGAATTCTTGTCATAGCTTGCCCTTGTGGTTGTCGGTGAGGTTACATCATGAGTTGGCCTTGGCCCTGAGTGCCATTTCCATAGGAGTGGAACTTCTCTGTGCGGCGTCGGCCTGCCCCACCTTGATATTTAGCCGAGAGGCCAGTGTCTTCCCCAATTGCTTTGATGTACTCGTCTTCAAAATGCATAAGCTCTTGAATGGCATACTCCAGAGAAAGTGACATTGGTAGAGCTGCTGCTGCCACTGCCGCTGCAGTTGGTGCTGCTACTGCTTGAATAGCTGGAGCGGCTACAGGAAGAGCAGCGCCAATTGCATCAACAGCTGATTGAAAATAGCCAATCGCAGTGCCCATCACTGCAATCTTGTCAGCGTCATTGATGCGAGCCTTGTTGACATCCTTTAGTCGCTTAATGGTGTTGTTGAATCTGGGAGGAAGGCCACGAAAGATTGTTTAAATCAAAACTCGATCAGAGACTGGTTCTCCCAAAGCAGTGATACGACTTGAGATGTCTTTGAGATGGGAGATGTGATCTTCCAGCTTGGTATCTTCCTCCATTCTCTGAGTATGAAACTCAGTGAGAGATTCCCAAGTTCATCCTCGTTCACTTTGTGATAGCGCTTTTTCAGGGCTCTCCAAGCCTTTCTGGGACATAGAGTATCGTTGTTGTCACGGATCAGGAATTTTAGACGTTCTTCCAGTTGCATGGCAAGTAAAGAGAAAGCTTGATCACAGCGCCGTTGCTATGTAAAGCGTTCCTCAGCAGTGGCGTTTGCCCCCATAACTTCTGTGGGAGGATCGGAGACCACTCCCCAGAGCCCCTTGTTGAGGAATACCATCTTCACGTTGAAGGCAAAAGTGTGGTAGTCCTCCCCATTGGAAATGGGAATCCTGAAATGATCACTTGGCATGGCGCCCGCCGCCATGGTGCACTGTTACAGTGGAGTTGACCTGGTAAGGCACCCCCTACTCTGATACCATATGTTAGAAATGCAGGCCTCTTAGAATCTCAGGTGTCTCACGTAAACACTCCACATTGAACTTGTACACTCAAACTCTGTGTTGTACACACGACAGGCATCTGCCGCACACTTCAACTGAGTCATGTATCTTCCACACTTGTCAAGAGATTTCATACACTGCACACGTACACGGCTCGTCTCTTGCTGAATCCAACAGTATGCTGCATTCCTGAAATGATGAAGTACAGACGAAGCACTGATTTTCCTAAGACGACAGCTACTTGTAGTGAGCGCGACACACGACTCGACTAAGACTAGAAACAGCAGAAGTACAAAAGCCGTAAACACCCAACTGTGCATCCGAGGTTGGCTAATGCCCAGCGCCCTCGGTGAATCGACGGCAGAGATAAATCACAGTCTTGATTTCCTCCGTGATTCGTCGATCTTCAGACCTCGACGTTGGACGAAGCCGATGCTCGTCCTTCGGTTGCTAGATGGCTGCGATTGATCTATCGCACCATCAGGCGTTCTAGACGGTACTTCGGTATCCAGTACACCGGCATTTTCAACGGCCGGCACGTCTTCGGTCTGCTTCCTCCTTTCATCAACTGGACACCCAGCGGAGCTCTGCTTGCACACTTGGTCTGTCCGATGTGCCTTGGTTGTGTGCCACATCAGCCGCTGGACCGAGAGGAGCTCCCGCTCAATTACTTGTCCATCCCCAGTCCATCATAGTCTTTCATGCTTCTCTTTTGTGTGGCTTGACACCAAGTATTCCGCGTTTGGAAACTGGAAGTATGCGTCCAAAACTAGGCCAGGTTGGCACGAGTTTGGGCACAGACTGGGCCAGATTCCAACAGGAGGTGCAGCACGCCCGTGCAAAGTGAACACGGTTGCGGGAGATGCCGCTATCGCCAACACCACGCTGGAGATGTGCATAGACCGCTGTTGTGTGATGCGCGGCTGCAATGGCCACATCATGGCCAACGCTTGCGCGAGCAGCGATGGCCGTGGCACGGAGGATGAGCAAGTGCATCACGGCGGAGAATGCCAGTTCAATTGCTGCAANCTGCTTCCTCCTTTCATCAACTGGACACCCAGCGGAGCTCTGCTTGCACACTTGGTCTGTCCGATGTGCCTTGGTTGTGTGCCACATCAGCCGCTGGACCGAGAGGAGCTCCCGCTCAATTACTTGTCCATCCCCAGTCCATCATAGTCTTTCATGCTTCTCTTTTGTGTGGCTTGACACCAAGTATTCCGCGTTTGGAAACTGGAAGTATGCGTCCAAAACTAGGCCAGGTTGGCACGAGTTTGGGCACAGACTGGGCCAGATTCCAACAGGAGGTGCAGCACGCCCGTGCAAAGTGAACACGGCAGCAGGAGATGCCGCTATCGCCAACACCACGCTGGAGATGTGCATAGACCGCTGCTGTGTGATGCGCGGCTGCAATGGCCACATCATGGCCAACGCTTGCGCGAGCAGCGATGGCCGTGGCACGGAGGATGAGCAAGTGCATCACGGCGGAGAATGCCAGTTCAATTGCCGCAATCACGGCAAGATGGGAGCGATAGATGCATAGTACGCGACTACGCTGGCCATGGTGGTGTGCGGGGGGTGTAGGAGATGCTGTTGTGGTGGCCACAACTGCGGCCTACATGCATGAGTTGCTTGCGTGTGTTTACCCGCCACGTGCATGTAACCCGACGAGGCCTCAGGACAGTTGGCGTGGAGGGATTCTTCCCTCCTTTCCCTGATCCCAATAAGTAGCTTTAGTTGCTAGGGTAAGAAAGCAGATGGAGAGGACTGAAACCATGGATCGGGACAAGCTCACTTAGGTAAATAAGAAGCGAAACAAAGAACTGATTACGTAGCGAGCATAGTGATGTATGGCAGTTGACCGGACCACCCATGCGAGGCTCTTTATGTGGGGCCCGGATGCCACCCAGGGATCAAACCGGACCCTGGAGCGAACGAGCTCCAGGCGGTTTCTTACACACTGGTATAAACTAGACATGTGGTCCTGAAGGATCAGCAACCTGGCTCACTAAGCTAAACAACATGCAAATGAGAAGAACTGAACCACACCGACCACAAGTGTATCCCATTCTAGAATGTAGAAGGCTATAACATCACTACAACAATGCTATACATGAATCTGGCTTTGGTGCTGTGGCCACCACTTGACAGCTTGACAATGTCGCCACCACAGTGCACTCAATGGGTTACAGCTTTGCACCCGAGAGCTTCAATCCAGGTTAATCACCTGCAGCGATGATTGTGTGTGTGTGTGTGTTAGTGGAGTCAAGAGGTCACTTGTGTGTGTCACACCCATAACTAACACTTCGTGGTCTGTGCCCGTGCCCCGGGAGACCTCATGATGATTAGACACATATTGGCACTGGCAGGTTGTGTACTCCCTCTGCAGCCTAGACCCGGGTACACGGTGGTTTGTACGGATGCCTCGGGAGACCCAGCATTGATTGGTTGAGCATTTGTTGAATTTTTTCATGCATACATAGGTTTCATTTTGCTCAGACCTAGATGTCCAGTGACATGTTTGCGCCAGACTCCAGCGTCTTGGAAGGCCAAAACTTGCCTAGCTTGGCTAGCCGGTGTTGCTAGTGTGTCATCGTAGAGTCTGGATGTGTTTTGGGTACATTGCATATCTTCTCATCAGTGGAGACCCGGGCACATAGTGGACTGTTCCGCTTCTTTGAAAGACCTCTCTTGTGTGGTTTAACTGAATGTAACCTTGGTATTTTTCGTTTGTGCCTTTTGGTGCGATGGGGATGACGGGGCCTGGCAGGCTAGCTGCCAGTCCTCAGCAGGGCTCATTGTACCTCCTTGTTCTTCATGTGTTTAAGACTTAGGCAGATTCGGCCTTCACTGTCTGCCTCTCACCCCAGTTCTCATGTTCTCATCTGAGAAGATCTCGAATCATCCACTTTGCAAGTGACGAGCGAAACAACAAAGCGAGCTGCCGGAAGTGAGGTCACCGCAGAAATACTTCGCAGCGACTTTACTTTGACTGCAAGCAACGTGGTACAATGGTTTCTAAGCAAGCTATCCAGTATAGCATTCAAACCCTGGATTGTGAGGATTATACATTACTCCTCTGCCACCTCCGTTGACAACTCCAGACCTGGACCACTGGACACAAAGATTCTTCAAGAGTAGCTGGCAGTGTTCAGTACGTGCACCAAGCTTACATGGACATGAAAAACAAGTTGGAGGCATCTATTGTCTATTGTCAGCGATTTAGAAAATGTTTATGAACTGAACTAGGAGACATGTTCGCACGTTATTCAATTTTTCACATAAATTATCTACCTTACTTCAGCATTGCCTGTTATTGTTGATGCCCAACAACTGCTATTTCACAATGGATCTGCTCATGTTTTGTGCTGACACATTGATTGATTGCTTGATTGGTTCAAAAACTGGCACACGTTGCAGGGGTTACACAAGAAACGTGACACACTACTTTGGTATGAGACTCTTGTCCCGATCTCGCACGGCACAGGCCTTGTCTCAGCTTTGTCTTGTCTCGCGCGAGACAAATCGAGATTTTCTCGAATAGTGCATAATGAGACAACAAGATTAGAAAACATGGAGACCGTCGAGAGCAAGATCTGTCTCAATCAAAAGCAGCATAAATCACAACTGATTCAGCTGCATGAGAAGAAGAATTCCCATCTTCAGACAAATCCCAAAATTGGGGTGAGTGTAACTCATATGAAATTGACATCGAAATCAAGGGTGTCCTTTCCACATTATACATTGTGTGTATACATGAAGGAAACAAGATCAAGATTCTGCATTTGCACTTCCACCTGTAGAGGCCCTGACAAAGATTGTGCACCCCAGCACAACCCAATCTCGTAGGAAGATGAGGAACATGAGGAAAAAAAAGTCAACAGAGGGAGTGAGGGAGGCAGGGAGAGGAAAAGGGAGAGTGAGGGAGAGACGGAGAGGGAGAGAGTAAGAGTGAGAGTGAGAGTGAGAGGGAGAGGGAGAGGGAGAGGGAGAGGGAGAGGGAGAGGGAGGGAGAGAGAGCGAGAGAGAGAGAGAGAGAGAAAGAGAGAGAGAGAGAGAGAGAGAGAGAGAGAGAGAGAGAGAGAGAGAGAGAGAGAGAGAGAGAGAGAGAGAGGTAGAGGTGTTGTGATTTGTGACGTTTCCGTCCACTTGTACAGTTTACTGTGACCACTCGGTCGTGTCCATGCCCGTGCATATCCGAGATGCGGACCCAGGTGGCACCGGTGCGTCGTCTGGTGATGGACCACCTACTCAAACCTGACCGACGGCAGCACTAGAGTCCTGGATACCGTCTAGAACCTTCTACAGTTTTCTTGTAGCCTATAGGATTTTATTGGTGGACTGGCCGTGGACCCGATTTGCATGTTTTGTATTATGTGTCTACCGTTTGATGCCGGATGCATGCGTGTGACCAGTCATAGTGTCCGGCTCGAGATCTTGCATGTTTAGGTTGAGACGGCGTAGCGTTCTGACTTGTCTGCGTAGAGTTACAGCCGAAACAGTGTTTTTGGGCCGGTTTAAGGAGAGACCTTGCACTGCTGCGTGCGACACCCGCCGTGCACCACGGTAGGTATTCATGCTGTGGACCTGTCATTTGTTCACTTTCTCTGCATTGCTAAGCTATTGGAGCTTATGAGACTTTGCACGTCTCCCTAGCCTGACTCTTACTGTTTCTTGCACCTGCTTGCTTGCTAGTGCGCCAGCTGACTGGACAGTGTCGCCACGTTAGCAGCAGCAAGGTTAGGAAGCTTCCTAGCACTTTCTCATTGTATCAAAGCAGTGAGACCTCTCTCGCTGAGCTGCGCCGTAGTGACACAGCATCGGCTGCAGCAGTGAGCATCATTGCCGTTGCCGTATCCTAGGACTTGTTGCAACTGTTTGGAGCAACGACATCAACATAAAATACCCACCACCACACTGGGTGAGCAGCGGCAGTTTCCAGCTCCAGCATCCACACCGAGCAGTAGCAGCAGCATCGGGTGGTAACAACAACCGTGTTTGGCTGCCCATCTCTACCAAAAAAGGAGGAAAATCAGCTCGCAGCAGCTCGCGACTGCGAGCAGTGGCAGCACACAGCGGCAACAGCAGCTCGTAGCAGCCGCGGCGTGAGCAGCCACGGGCAGCAACAGCATCCAAACAATGGCGGTAAAAGTAGGAGCAGCACAGCAGCAACGGCGGCGGGCGGCCACAACAGCAGCAGCAAATAGTGCTGTTGAGCAACACTACTGCGTAGCACTACTGTCTAGTACTACTACGCAGTAGCGTAGAAGCTGTGTAGCATTATGCAGGGCTATGTAGGGCTATGCAAGGCTGTGTACAACTACGCAGGGTTGCGCAGGCCTGTGTAGGGCTGCACAAGGCTACGCAGGGCAAGGGGGGTGACACGGTCACCCCCACCAGAGAGTCCGCATGACTTCCAAAAAGAGAAACAGACATTGGCATAGAATACAACAGAGTAAAAAGTGCCAGGTTTTTTTCACTGGCGTGAAAAACGCTCACGTCACTATTGACTTTGCTGACGTTAGCAATTTTGGGGTCAAAATGTCATTTTTCCTTGATGTTTAAACACCTCGAGAAACGCTGACGGTTCTGAAATCCGACAAGTTTGACATCCTTGTCCATACTGAGCTCTGACATGGCTCCAACCGGTGACAAAGGCAAACGACCACTAGATCCCTCTTCCTCCTCTTCATGGGTTATGAGCCCATGCTCGCAGTCTATTGAGGACCTACGAAGCCAGCAGGATGAGATGCGGCGTCTATAGCTGCTGCAGAATGACGCCATCAGTACGCTTACTAAGCTTCTTCCTGGCCAGTCCACGGTCCCACGGCAGACCTTCGAGGGAGTCGGCGGAGTCATACCCTCTATACAACAGTCAACATCTACACAGATGACAAAAGCAGGAAGCGGCCCCCCATCTCTTGATCCTTGGGATGAGGACCCTGACATGTCAGTTATGGAGGATGGTACTCACGAGAGCGAGACTTATGTACTTTAGGAGCGTCTCCGCCAGCTGTAGACGAGTTCTCGGCCCCCACACACATCTGGCTCCTTTTTCCTGGAGATCCGATCATAGCCTGATTGCTACCCCAGCAAAATCCTTCATCCTGGTGTCTTCTCCATTCCTCTTCCTTCTCAGCCCGTGGTTGCTCTCCCTACGGAGCGGCAACCCAAGAACTTCAAGATACCACAATGACGATATGTCAACGAGGACGACTTTGACTGCTGGGAGATACTTTTCCAGGTCTGGGTCACTTCAGAGGGAGTATGGCCCTACCGTCAAAGTCCGTACCAGGTTACGGATTGCGTACATGTGCTGATAGCGGCCAGGGCCATGCACGAACTCCTTTACGCCATGGCACGCAAGAACGTCGTGGAATTCTGCACGTTCCTTGGAGAGGCCTGCACAGGTGTGGGTGCTGATCCACATGGGGGATGGGACCAGACATTGTCCCTGCTTGCTGCAGAGATGCACGCCACCCGCAGGGCTCACATTCATGCCTTTCACTCCCTTCGTGAGGGACCTGCCGCGCTTGCAGCCGACTATTGGCGACGAGCCATGCGCATCTACACGCGCCTTGAGACCTCAGAAGGAACACAGCTATGGACGCTCCACACGATCATGGTTGAGGTTCGTGAGCACGCACAAACCTTCACGAGGTACAGAAACTCCGTACTCAAGTCCTTCTCCACCTCCCTTCACCTTCTTCCTTGGGCACATCAGCTTTTCCTCCAGGTGACTGCCCGTGAGACAGCCATGGCCCATAAGGAGAGTCGCCTTGCTGCAACGGTCATCGTGTCGCCACCAGTGTACTCCTCCATCCTCTAGCACATCCTCCTCTTCCCTTTCTATCCCGAGTACCCCAACTCAGACACAGGGTGTGGTAGCAACAGCACAAGGGAAGAAGGGGAAAAGAGGCGCGGTTCAGGCCAGCAGTAGCCATAGCAGCAGCAGTCACCGGGCAGAAGCAGTGGAAGTACAGTGAATTGCTACGACTGTGGAGGCACTCATCGATAATCGAGTGCGAGAATCCACTCGACCGGGCGTGGATCACTCGGGATCTTCAGGCTATCCACGCACGGCGGTCTGCATCAAGCAGCACAGCCTCTGGTCAAGTAGTGACCACGACCGCAGCAATTTCCGGAGCAGTTCCCGCTTCCCCGCCGGCGAGCAGTGGTGACCTGGACCCACGTGATCGGACTATCGTCAAGTTGCGTCACCTTCAGGCGCTTCTCTTTCAAGGAGATGCGAGTGTGTCATCACAGTCGGGTGGTTCAGATACTGTTTGTTAGTCTGTTCTTGTAGCTCGTGATGACTTGTGTAGGGGGGAACAGCTGGCATGTGATGATGGAGGGCCTGACAGGTTTGATTGGATTCATGAGTCTCACCTTTGTGCCCTTCGTCGTACCTCCTCACATATTGCTCAGCACCCGTCTGAGGTCGAGTGTTCCATTGCCCATTGCACAGTGACGTCCTCCTGTCGTGATCCTGGTGCCACATAGATCGTCGATTCTGGTGCCACTCACCACATGACCTGTCGTCTTAGTGGCTTCGTTGTCCACGGTCCTGTTGTGTCTGTTTGCTCCGTTCGCACATTCTCTGGTCAGTCATTGCCGGTCCAGAGTGTTGGATTGTGTACTTCGATGGTCCGTCTGGCCCCCTATATCTTTCCGATGTGCTTTTTGTGCCTGACCTTGAGCTCAACTTGCTTTCTGTGTGTGCCTACAAACTGATGGGACTCTGTGTGGAGCACATCACAAACTCTGTAATTGTGACCCTTGTTGATACTCGTACCATTGTTATTCGTGCCTCCATCGTGGATGACCTGCATTGTGTCTCTTGCATCTCTTGTTCTCCTTGCTCTCCTTCCCTTCTCGCTTGTGTGTTTGTCACTAGTGTTCTCTCAGCTGAGCACCAATGACAGTTGCATCGTCGCCTGTATCATGTGGGCTCTGACACTGTGTTGAAGCTCATTTGGACACAGCCCGCACTCGATCTTGATGCAGGCTCTTTCGAGGGACCGCCCAAGACCGCCTGTCTGTTCTGCGCTCAGGGTAAGATGCATCACTGCACCTACCCTGACTCCTGTTCTCGAGCACTTCGCCCTCTTGAGTTGGTCCATTCAGACTTTCTCGGTCCTCTCCCTATCGAGTTTTTGTCCAATCGGGGCCGATAGGTCTTGACCCTGACTGATGACTGTACCCAAATGCGGTGGATTTACAACGTACACAAGAAGAGCACTGCCGATCTCGCAGTTCATCTCTGGCTAGTAATGGCTAAGGATCAGTCCCGCCATACGCTGCACACATTTTGTTCGGATCGCGGCGGCAAGTTTCTTGGCGAGATGGACAGTTTATTTGCCGAGCACAGGGTTTCCCACCAGGTTTCTGCTCATGATACTCCTCAGCAAAACGGTGTCTCTGAGCACTAGAACCACACCATGGAGGATGCGGTTCGTACTATGCGGTCTGAGTGCGGTCTCTTGGAATCCTTTGTATTTCAAGGATACGCCTACATGACGTGGCTCTGGAACCGCCTCCCGCACGGTCCCCTTCCGGACCATGTTACAGTGTACGAGCTCTGGTTTAGCCACTGTGCCGATCTACGTCTCACTCGTGTCTGGGGGTCCGTGGCTTCTGTGTGGTACACCGAGGACCAGCAGGGGTCCAAGGTCTCCCCGCGGGGTCGCTTGTGTTTCTTTGTAGGCATCTCCTCGCGGTCAAAGGTCTGGCGTTTTTAGGACCCCGTCCATCATCGCATTGTTGAATCCCGCGATCCACTCTTCCTTGAGTCTCTCACCTACCGTGACCTGACTTCTATCACGTCAATGTCTGTCACGTACGTTCCTACCTGTGAGGCTTCTTGAGGAATGGGGGAGTCTGATCCTACAAGCAGCTCTCGTCCGACTGATGTGTCCATTCAAGCCCCCTCCACGTCTTTGTCTCCCGCTCTTGATGACCTAGCGATCATAAATGTCGGCCCACAGACCTCTTTAGCCAAGCCCGTCTCTACTCATGTTCCCTCACACCCCACATGCACCCATGATTATGTATCCATGTCCACCAGTACTCGTGCCTCTGTGCGTGATCCTGCATCTGACCATGCTGCCACACCCAGCCCTGTGTCTTCCGTCATTTCACTAGCATCTCATCATCAGCATCCTCACACTACATCATTTGCCCCTTTGCCTCAGTCCTCACCAGATGTGGTCGCGCTTGTCTCTGAGCTAGAGGCGAGCTCTTTGAGCCCAGGTTTTTCGCGTGAGCCCGGTGGTCGTCATCGAACACTAGTCTCCGGATTCCAACGAGTGTCTGGTCCCACACCTAGGCGCTCCAATCGTAGCATTGCAAGTGGTGATCCCGGCACAAAGGCCCTAGGCCTGAGTGTCTGCACACATCACACAAAGGTACACCCAGCGTACCCTGTAGGGCACGATCTGGTCACTCACGAGTTTTTCATCGCTTGTGATGCAGCAGCTGACCTTTTCGTCGTCCGGCCCAGCTCTGAGGCGTGTGCACTTGCCACCCACAGCTCCTCCGCGATGGCGCCTGATCCGGGTAGAGTGAGGAAGGCTCTCTTATCAGAGGATGCAGACGCCTGGCGTGCTGCATGTGAGGATGAGGTTTGTGCCATCCGAGAGCACGGACTTTACGAGCGTCAACTTTCCACCTGGGATGAAGGTTATTCAGGGCAAGTGGGTCTTTCGCAAGAAATTGAAGCCAGATGCCTCTCTGGAATGCCACAAGGCTCGGTTGGTCATCAAGCGGTATTCCCGCATCTAGGCCCTCGATTACACAGACCCTTTTGCCCCTGTCAGTTGCATGACCTCAGCTCGTGCTCTGTTCGGTGTGGTAACTCTGTATGACTGGGAACTGCACCACATGGATGTGAATAATGTGTTTCTCCATGGCTCTCTGGATGAGGAGATTTGCGTGGCTCAACCACCAGGCTTTGAGGATGGTGGCAAGGTCAGGCACATACACAAGTCCTTGTACGGACTCAAGCAGTCTCCTCAGTGGTGGAACCAGGAGATTACAAACAATCTGACTCATCCCGGATATGCACAGAACGAGGCAGATCCCTCTCTCTTTATTCGACAATCGCCTATGCGGTTCACCGCCATCCTGGTCTATGTGGACGACCTTCTGATCGCTCCTCCCTCCATGGAGGCCGTGAAGGAGGCCAAGGTGATCCTCCAGACCGCCTACAAGATGAAGGATCTTGGTCCTGCAACGGTGTTTCTTGGCATGGAGATCGTGCGAGACCGCAGACGTCGGACACTTGTGCTGCATCAGGCGCAATACGCAGGGGTTGTGGGGGAGCGTTTCACTGACCTCATTCGTGCAGTGCCCACAGCCTCCACACCCCTCACACCTGACGGGCAGGATTCCCCAAAGGTGGACGATCTCACACTACTGGGGAAGACAGGGATGTGACCTTGTACCTCCCTCTCATCGGATCCCTCGTGTACCTGGCCACTACAACATACCCCAACATCGCTTTTGCCTTTAACCTCCTTGCACGGTTTTTGCAGGCCCCACGTGCTAAAGCCCTTTGTGTGCTTGTGTGAGTGGTGTGGTACGTGGTCTCCACACCTCGGACTTCTGCTTTCAATGGCAGTGTTTGGTGGTTCTTGACGGATAAAGCAACAGCGGCTAGGCCTGGAGTCTAGATGGACGCTGTCGCACCGGCTAGGTGTTCCTGCTTGGTGATTCGGCTGTATCTTGTCGAAGCGGGAAACAAGGTTGCATTGCACGTAGATCGTTGGAGGTAGAGTATGTTGCTCTCGGTGTAGGGGTTGGTGAGGCAGTGTGGCTGTAGCGCCTGTTCCTTGAATTAGGTCAGTCAGTGCCCGCCATTGTTTTTTGCTATAAAAACCAGAATGATCTTGCGATTGCGGAGAACTCTGGTGTTGTTCTTGCTCGCATGAAGCACATTGCGGTTAAGCATAATTTCCTACGTGATCTAGTGGAGCGACACGTGATCTCCGTAATCTGGGTTAGCACGGACATGCAGCGTGCTGATTTCTTGACGGAGGCACTGGCTCGCGGGAAGTTTCTAGTGGCCATTCATTCTGTTGGGCTTCACTCCTTGCCTGAGAGTGGTTGAGTGTGAGGTGTGTCTGTGTTTGTATCACGACTATTTTTGCACTCGTTGCATTCGTTTCAGTGCTGCACGTGTATGGACATCCCTTCCATCGGATCATGGGGGAGTGTTGTGATTTGTGATGTTCCCGTCAACCAGGACTGCAATACTGTTGTCTTTGCGTACCGGTTACTCAATACCCCGGTACTAGTTTACCACAATATTGAGTAAAGCGGTATCCTACTTTGTTGGGAGGTTAGTACCGATATTGGTAACGCTCCCGCGGTAGTGTTGGTTTTTGTACATCTCTCATTGTACAATGTTGTGTCCTCACGGCTTGTGTACATTGGTGTGCAGATGACTGACGGTGAGACTTGACGCCGCTGGAGTGTTGTTTGGTGGAGCCGATGCACGCTGAGGCTTGCTCACAGTTCGCTAGAGCCTCCTCATACCGGCGACGTGCTCAGCTCCATCGGCAGGCCTCCTCGGCAGTCGAGCCGCCGGCGGTCACTACCACTTCAGATGCTGTCTACATGTACCCATTGTTGTTTCTGGCTGTGCCATTGCGTCTACAGTGTCATGCTCGGCCTAGGGTCAATGTCTCTTGTTGTGTGAAACTGTTTGACACCATTGACTATCGTAGGCACTGCCTGGGTTCAGGCAGCCATAACTCATTGCTGCTATTTTTCTAGCTGATTCTGACTGCACGAATGCCTTTGCAACGTCGGTATCATGGCATGGTCCAATTTTTAGGCAAAACGGACGACACCCGGGTTTTGGGCTGTCGGGCATCTTGCAGGGCTCACCGAGGAAACCCTGCCTACCAGAAAATAGGTCCATGACTACTTTCTGATTGGCTGGTTAGCTGAGTAGCAAGTTCTACACTAGTGGGGGGGAGCTAGAACTTGGAGGGGTCCCCCATTGTTGCTCATTCTTCATTCCTAATCAGTTACTTTCAGTTTCCAGCTGCTTTCTGGCGCTAACACTGGCGCGTGCATTTATGAGTAACAAACCCATAGCTTCCAGACTTGGTCTCTAGAGCATCAGACTAAGGGGGCATGAGACTTAAGCAACGAGCGTGGAAGCCCGCACGCTTCATCAACAAAGCTCTTGCCCAAACTTGTTGCTCCTTCTTGGTATCAAAGCCAGAGCATAGCAGCAGCAGCAGAAGACTGACTCACAGGTGTCTGACAACGCCGGTGGACCTCCATACGCGCCAGTGCAGGGGAAATGTTGCCGGATTTTTTGTGACAGCATTGACCCACCTGGTGGCGGCGTCAGATTTTTTCCCACAGCCACTGGGCCAGGGGAAATGCTGCCAGATTTTTTCCGGCAGCACTGACCCCCACGCTTGACACGAGAAGGTGAGCGGCAGGCCACGTCAGGCGCTTGCTGGCGACGACACACGTGGCGACATCATCCAGGTGTGACTGAAAGCAGCAGCCTGTAGCAACAGCAGCTTACAGTAGCAGTGAGCAGTGGGAGTAGCAGCCTGTAGTAGCTATGCATAGCAGCAGCCAGTAGCAACAGCGGCTCACAGCAGCAGTAGCCCGTAACAGTAGCGGCAGCAGCCAACAGCAGCAGCAGTGGCAGCAACAGCAGTAGCACCAGCAACAACAGTAGCAGTAGCTCCATTTATGACCGCTGCTGACATCAGCGACCACCCGCTATCGCACTGCCAACGTCACTAATGACGTCATAAACACACACAAAACAAAAAAAAAGCAAGGGGAAGTGAAGGGGAAGAAATCCCAAAGCAGTAACTCTACAAATACCACAGTAGCATCTGCTCACGTCAGCCATCCTAGGCTTACATCACTTCTGACATCAGCAGTACACAAAAGGAACAAAAAAGAAAGAAAAAAAAGGGAGAGGGGTACCAACCACCATGGCTAATAGCCCGTCTGGGGAGGTGTCCTCCTCTGTTGGGGGGACCTCTAGCCCCACTTTCCTGCAGCAGCTACAGTAGCTGCAAGAGCAGTAGTAGTAACAGCAGTAGTAGCAGCATCAGCAGATGCAGCAGGAGTGGCAGCCCTCTAGCATCGTTGGCATCAATCCTGACCCCCTGGCTGCCATTCACCAACAGCTTGCCGCCTTGACGCAGTAGCTTGCAGCACTAAAGCCATTGGCCTTCCAGACTACCACTAGTGCCATGCCACCATTCATTCCTCCTTGGCACGCCAGCCCCGTTGTGCCCGCTACCACGCATTACCTGACGCTGCAGCAGAGTCAGCGCCAGCGGCAGATGGTGACCTCTGTCCTTGGCCCCACTCTGGGTGATGGCCGCGCGTAGAAGGACTTTGAGATGCCGCCCCCGCCGCTTCAAGCCGGCGAGCAGTTCCAGAGCTGGGAGCTCAGCTTGCGCATCTGGGCGTAGGGTGAGGGACTGTGGGCATACTACACCTTCCCGTATGACTCCACCGAAGCCAACCAGTTGTATGAAGCTGGTTGCGCCGTATGTGCCCTCGTCCCCGTCACCCCTCCGGCTTCCCGCCTGGTCGTAGAGCCTTTCCTCGGCGACTTCACCGCTTGCGCCACCCCAGACCCTACAGTCGCGTGGCACGTCCTCACTCGTCCCCATCGCCTGTCTAGCGAGGCTGAGACCAGCCGTTTGTTGCGGGATTTCAGCTCCCTGCACATTGGAGAGATCGAGATGGTCACCGCCTACTAGTAGTGGGCGGAGGACATCCTTCGTCGCCTCGGTACCTCTGCCCCACCTCCTCTGACCGCACTCCTCACCATCAAGCGCGGTGCCACCGGCGCGTATGCAGACGTCTTCGTGCACTATTCCCAAGACGTCCTCTGCACCATGGCGACCCAGGGCACCCTAATGCCTTGAGAATACGAGCTCTTCCTCCGAATTGAGGAAGCTCATCTGGAGTCCCAACTCCAACCCACAAAGGCTCTCACCTTCCCTGTCGTCGCCTCCGTGGCCATTGCTTCCCCCGTCGCAGCTACCTCCATCACCTTCTCGTCACCGGGGAAGAAGAAGTGTTGGAACAAGAAGGGCAAGGATTAGCAGCAGAAGCAGCAGCAGCCGTCGACTGGGTCCAGTGGTGGTGGCTCGGTCCTCCATAATTCTGGCCAGCCCGGGCACGGATGGTACACGTGCCCTCTACCGACGGACAAGGCGCTCGTCATCCCCACGATGCGTTTCCGGGGAGAACGCCGTCTCGCCTCTGTCTTCGTAAATGTCGCCGGCCCTGAGGCCTCGGCCTCATTCAGCAGCTCCACCACTCTGACAGCTCCACCTGTCCAACCGACGCCAGCTCCGCAGCAGTACCATCCATAGCCGTCGCCGCCTCCGTTTCCTTCATCGACACTATCCTCCTCCAACCCGGGCTACGGTGCCGTCACTCCGCACTCGGTTTTCACTCCCGGGCTGTTCTCTCGTGAGCATCAGTTGGAGCAATTCATCATACTCTAGCTCGGCCTACCTCGCCCTCCCTCCCCAGGGAAGTGCAAGTTGCGTCACCTCCTGCTCTCCAACCCAGCCTTACATGACTAAGACTGAGCAGCGATCGTGTCCCAATTCCTCGTCTATCTCGTCATCTTCCGCGGTCTCCTCTACCCCCTTCCATGACGACGTTGCGTGGCTTGAGGATTGATAGTCTTGGTTCACGCCTCCTTCCACCGTGTCCACGTCTCTTGCTTGCTGCCATTCGACCGTGAGCGATCTGGCGACTCCGGTCCAAGACCCTGCTGAGACCTGGATCATCGACTTCGGGGCCACACATCACATGACGGCCTCCCGCAAGGCCTTTAATATTCTCGGTCCTGTCGATGATGTCTCCGGTGTCCGGACGGACTCCAGACAGGTGTTGCCTGTCCGCGACGTCGGCATCATTCGCTTGCGTGGTCCTGCCGGTGATGTTTTTATAACCGATGTCATCTTCATCCCAAGTCTCGAGCTCAGCCTCCTGTCCTTTACTGCCCTTGACCGCATGAGCATGGACATTGTGCATTCGCGTGGTGTTGGCACTTTGTCGTTGCATCCATCCGGTCTTGTCGTCTTGCACGCCACCACACGTGGCAACCTGTGGCATGTACCTCGTCTGTCCTCCTCTCCTTCCGTCCTCTCCACGTCGGCCACCACAGGCCATGTGTTTGTCACCAGCACGCTCTCTCCACACCACACCCGCCTGTTGCACCGCCGCCTTTGCCACGTCCACTCTGTTGTAGTAAATAGCATGCTCCGCACCCAGTCGGCCAAGGGACTTGACCCGGAGATTTTCCCTCTCCCGTGCCCCACAAAGTGCATTGATTGCGCTCAGGGAAAAATGCACCGGTCCACTTACCCTCTGTCCTCCTCCCGTGCATCCGCCCCTCTTGACCTGGTCCATTCCAATGTCATGGGCCCTCTCCCCACCGAGTCCGTCGGAGAGCATGGCCGCTATGTCCTCACCCTCACTGACGACAACTCTTGTTACCGTTGGGTCTTCTGCCTTCGGCAGAAAAGCGATGTTGCCAGAGCCATCCAGGACTGGCTTGTCCTTGCGGAGCACGTGTGTGGTCGATCTCTTTGCCGCTTTTGCTCCAATCCCCGTGGTGAGTACATGGGTGAGACCACAACCTTTCTCGCCTCCCGCGGTATCCACCATGAGACGTTCGCATCCTACACGCCCGCCCAGAACAACGTCTCCGAGCGGTGGAACCGTACCATGGCCGACGCCGTCCGAACCATGCAGGTCGAGTTTGGTCTCTCCAATGGTTTTTGCTTTGAAGCCATGGCCTACATGACATAGGTCTGGAGCCGGATTCCCCACGATCCCCTTCCCCGCCAGTCCACGCCGCAACATCATTGGTGCGGTCAGCGCGCTGACCTCCGCTCGGCTCGCGTCTGGGGCTGAATGGTCATTCTGTGTCTGCCCGCCCCGTGGTAGGGCAGCAAGCTCACCCCCCACGGACGCCCCTGCACCTTCCTTGATTTCTCTCATCAGTCCAAGGCCTGGTGCTTCTGGGATCCATCCTAACTCGGCATCGTCAAATCCCGCGATGCCCTCTTCTTCGAGGACCTGTTTCCCCGCGACCTCATTTGCTCCGGCTCATCATTGTCCCTCCCATCGCGTGGAGGATTGGTGAGTCTATCCTTCGTCCTACTGCTTTCAGGCGAGACATCACTCAGTCCCTCTGAGCTGTTAGCCCCAGTTGCATCCCCTGGCCCCTCCGGGCCGTCAGCCCCAGCCGGGTCCGCCGGCCCCTCCGAGCCGGCAGCCCCAGTCGCGTCCGCTGGCCCCTCCGGGTTGGAAGTCCCAGTCGCGTCTAGTAGCCCCTCTGGGCCGACAGCCCCAATCACCTCTGCTTGCCCCTCCGGGCTGGCAGCCCCAGTCGCGTCCACTGGCCCCTCCGTAATGAAAGCCCCAGTCGAGTCCGCTGGCCCCTCCGGGCCGGCAGCCCCAGTCGTGTCCGCTGGCCCCTCCGGGTCGGCAACCCCAGTCGTGTCCACTGGTTCCTCCGTGCCGACAGCCCCAGTCGCGTCCGCTAGCCCCTCCGGGGCGACAGCCCCAGTCGCTTCCACTGGCCCCTCCAAGCCACAGCCCCGGTGGCGCCCACTGGCCCCCCGGGCCAGGAGCCCCAGTCGCATCCGCTGGCCCCTCCTGGCCACCAGCCCCATACGTCTCCGTTGGCCCGTCGGACTCAGTGCCATCTCTTGCCCTACTATGCCACACACGTCGCCTAGGCCATAGCCTCCAACCCAGGCCATCGGAGAGCATGTAGACCGTCGCACTGCACCCCGTGGCGCCTCGACCCCCCGTGGCTCCACGTGTCTCCTCCACTCCCACGGTCGTGAGTGGGGATCCTGGCACCAAGGCCCTCGGCATGACCACTTCGGCCATCATTGGAGACCTTCACCCAGG
This sequence comes from Penium margaritaceum, assembly GCA_023375785.1. NCBI lineage: Eukaryota > Viridiplantae > Streptophyta > Zygnematophyceae > Desmidiales > Peniaceae > Penium > Penium margaritaceum. The sequence goes on from SZWC01006539.1 coordinate 61,086, forward strand.
TTCCCCGCTGTGCTACGCCATGCTTCATCACGAGCATCGGCATGCTGTCGTGGCTGCACTCGCGCACATCCCACCTGGAGCTCGAGATGGACACGCTCTCTCTGTTTGCTCCACAGCATGCCCGGAGGACCCAGCCACCCTACGCGAGACTCGAGCCTCTCCTCAGGCCGCACACTAGGACGCTGCCTACGTCAATGAGCTCGCTGTTATTCGGCAGCACCACGTGTACGACCTTGTTGACCTTCCTCCAGGTTGGAAGGCCATCGTTGCCAAGTGGGTTTTTCGGCGCAAGTGGAAGCCTGCTTTGTACGTGTGTGATACACGCCATCATTGTTGGCGATGGCCATGGCACTCTCATTGTCACAATGCAACGTGATGGATGCCACAGACTCACGCATCTCAGACAATAGACAACGCAACCACATACTCTCACACGCGCCTGAGCCAAGAGCCACGTACTCAGCCTCAGTTGTGCTACGTGCAATGTATCCCTGCTTGCCACTGCGCCAGGACACAGCTGTGCTGCCAATCAAAAAGATCCAGCCTGTGCGACTCTTACTGTCCGGACTACCGGCCCAGTCACTGTCGGTGCAGCCCACTGTGACAACAGACGGCTGACGGTGGAGCATGAGACCCCACCGAGGAGTCAAGACGACATAGCGCAGTACTCGGATCGTGACCTCATGGTGGAGGTGATGCGGCTCCTGAGAAAACTGAGCTAGGAGGTTGACAGCGAACGCGATGTCTGGGCGCGTCATCGTCGCAAGGAACATCAGTGACCCAATGACTCGTAGGTATGTGGTCACGTCAACTGGCTCCCCCACAACGGCTGGGTCGGGACTCTTCAGCTTCACCTGGCCGTCGGGTGACATGGGTGAGAATGCGCTCGGCACGAGTGGCAGGTCCTCGGCAAAGCAAGCGAACAGAGTCTGCACATAGGTAGCCTGATGGACATGGCGGATGCCCTGGGAGCGATCATGCTCAAGCTCCATGCCCAAGAAGACTCAGGCAGACCCGAGATCCTTCATCTGGTAGGCGGCGTGCAGTAAGTCCTTGACACGCTGGATGGTAGCAGTGTCTGAAGACGCAATGAGGAGATCTTCGATGTACACCAGAACAGCAACGAAGGTCTGGCCTCGCGGACTGACAAACTGTGTAGGGTTCGCAGTGCTGTGTTGGAGCCCACCACGAAGGAGCGTGCTGCTGATCTCCTCGTTCCACCACCGAGGCGACTGCTTCAGGCCATAGAGGGCCTTATGTAGTCGCCATACTATCCCGGTGCCATCATCGAAGCCTGGTGGCTGCACCATGTAAAGCTCCTCACCCTCCAGTGAACCATGGAGAAAAGCATTGCTCACATCCATCTGATGTAGCTCCCACCCACGCTAGACGACCAGGCTGAAGAGCGCCCGCCTGGTGGAGAACCGGCCAACTGGGGCAAAGATCTGGTCGTAGTCGACCCCAGGAACCTGGGCGAACCCCTTTGTTGTAAGGCGGGCCTTGTATTTGTCCAAGGACTCGTCAGGCTTCCACTTGCGCTGAAAGACCCACTTGGCGCCGATGACCTTCCGACCTGGAGGAAGGTTGACGAGGTCATACACATGGTGCTGTCGGATGGCAGTGAGCTCATCGGCGTAGACAGTGTCCCAGTGTCCGGCCTCAAGAGAGGCTCGTGCCTCGCGCAAGGTAGTTGGGTCCTCCGGGGGTGATGTGGAGCGGACTGAGAGAGCGTGTGCCTCTCGAGCCCCAGGTGGAATGCGCGCAAGTGTGGCCACGACAGCGTGCCGATGCTCGTGATGGAGCATGGCGTAGCCCAATGCGGAGCCCGAGTGCAGGTCTGCAATGATGGCCGAGGTGGTCAGGCCAAGGGCCTTGGTGCAAGGGTCCCCACTCACGACTGAGGGAGTGGAGGAGACACGTGGAGCCACGGGGGTCGCGGCGCCGTGGAGCGCGGTGCGACGGTCTGTGCGCTCACCGACAGCCTGGGTCGGAGGCTACCGCCTGGGCCATGTGTGTAGCGTGGCAGGGCAGGCAACGGCACTGAGTTCACCGTGCCAATGGTGGCCGACGGGGTTGCCGGCTCGGAGGGGCCAGCGGACGCGACTCGGATTACTGGCCTGGAGAGACCAACGGACATGACGGGGGCTGTCGACCCGGACAGACCAACGGACGCGACTGGGGTTGCCGGCCCGGAGGGACCAGCGGACACGACTGGGGCTAGCGGCCCGGAGGGACCAGCGGACGCGACTGGGGCTGCCAACCGGGAGGGACCAGTGGGAGCGACTGGGAATGCCGGCCCGGAGGGACCAGCGGATGCGACTGGGGCTGCCGGCCCGGAGGGACCGACGGACACGACTGGGGCTGCCGGCCCGGAGGAACCAGCAGACGCGATTGGGGCTGCCGACCCGGAGGGACCAGCGGACGCGACTGGGGCTGCCGGCCCGGAGGGACCAGTGGACGCGAGTGGGGCTGCCGGCCCAGAGGGACCAGCGTACGCGACTGGGGCTGCCGGCCCAGAGGGACCAGCGGACGCGACTGGGGCTGCCGGCCCGGAGGGACCAGAGGACGCGACTGGGACTGCCGGTCCGGAGGGACCAGCGGATGCGACGGGGGCTGCCGACCCGGAGAAACCAACGGACGCGACTAGGGCTGCCGACCCAGAGGGACCTGTACATATGTCACCTGGAAGCGGTAGGACAGAGGACGGAATCACCACTCCCCCACGTGACGGGATAGACACGGACAAGCCGGAGCGAATGAGATCACGAGGAAACAGGTCCTCGAAGAAGAGGGCATCCCACAACATGACGATGCAGTGCCGGGAGGGATCCCAGAAGCGCCTGGCCTTGGACTGACAAGAGACCCCGAGGAAGGTGCAAGGACGTCCGCGAGGGGCGAGGTTGTCGCCTTGCTGCGGGGCGGGCAGCCACACAATGGCCACGCAACCCCAGATGTGAGTGGGGCGGAGGTCAGGGCGCTAACCGCACCAATGCTGGTATGGCGTGGACTGGCGGGGTAGGGGACCATGGGGAATCCAGTTCCAGACCCAGGTCATGTAGGCCATGGCTTCAAAGTAGAAGCCATCAGAGAGACCGGACTCGACCCGCATGGTGCGGACGATGTCGGCCATGGTCCGGTTCCAGCGCTCGGAGACACCGTTCTTGGCGGGTGTGTAAGGCGCAGATGTCTCATGGTGGATCCCGCGGGAGGCGAGAAAAGTTGTGGCCTCACCCATGTACTCGCCACCACGATCGGAGCGAAAGCGGCGAAGGGAGCGGCCACACTCGCGCTCTGCGAGGACAAGCCAGTCCTGGATGGTTCGGGCGACATCGCTCTTCTGCCGAAGGCAGAAGACCCAGCGGTAGCGAGAATAGTCGTCCGTGAGGGTGAGGACATAGCGGCCATGCTCGCTGACGGACTCGGTGGTAAGAGGACCCATCACGTCCGAATGGACAAGGTCAAGAGGTGCGGACGCACGGGAGGAAGACAAGGGGTACGTGGACTGGTGCATCTTCCCCTGAGCGCAGTCAATGCACTCACTGGGGCACGGGAGAGGGAAAGTCTCCAGGTCAAGGCCCTTGGCCGGCTGGGTGCGGAGCATGCTGTCTACGGCGGCAGAGTGAACGTGGCAACGGCGGTGGTGCAAGAGACGGGTGTGCTGAGGAGAAAGTGTACTGGTGACAAACACATGGCCTGTGGCGTCCGACGGGGAGGAGACGGGAGAAGAGGAGAGGCGAGGAACATGCCACAGGTTGCCACGGGATGTGGCGTACATTATGACAAGACGAGACGGACGCAACGACACAGTGCCAACACCTCACGAGTGCACAACGTCCATGCTCTTGCGGTCAAGGGAAGTGACGGACAGGAGGCTGAGCTCAAGACCAGGGACAAAGAGGACGTCAATCAGAAAGACGGCATCGGCAGGACCACGGAAATGAGCGACGCCAACACCACGGACAGGCAACACCTGTCCGGAGCCCGTCCGGACACCGGAGACATCGCCTACAGGACTAAGCATACTAAAGGCCTCAGGAGAGGCCGTCATGTGATGCGTGGCCCCGGAGTCGATGATCTAAGTCTCAGCAGGGTCCTAAACAGGGGTCGCCTGATCGCTCACAGTCACATGGCAGCAAGCAAGGGATGCGGACGCGGTGGAAGGAGGCGCAAAACGAGACTGCCAGTCGTCAAGCCACGCAATGTCGTCATGGAGAGAGGTGACAGAGACCACGGGAGACGACGAGACAGACGAGGAAACGGGACACGGCCGCAGCTTGGCCTCAGTCATGCAGGGCTCGGCAGAAGAGCAAGAAGTGACGCAACTCACACTTCCCTGGGGAGGAGGTCGAGGCAGGCCGAGCTGGAGCGCAATGAACTGCTCCAGCTGACACTCACGGGAGGACGGCCCGGGAGTGTAGACGAAGTGCGGAGTGATGGTGCCGGAGCTTGGGTAGGAGGAGGACTGAGCTGGCAAAGGAAACGGAGGCGCCGACGGCTGCGGATGGTGGAGCCGTGGCGCCGATGTCTGCTGTACTGACGAGGCGACCGGAGTGGTGGAGCGGCTGGATGATGTCGAGGCGTCGGAGCCGGCGACAGAGGCGAGGCGAGACGGCGCTCCCGCTGGCGACGCATGGTGGCGATGACACGCGCCTCGTCCGTCAATAGGAGGTACGTATACCACCCGTGCCCAGGTTGGCCACAGTTGTGGCAGACCGAGCCACCACTGAAAGGACTCCAGACGAGCTTCCTCAATCCGTAGGAAGAGCTCATACGCCCAAGGCATGAGGGTGCCCTGGGCTACCATGGTGGAAAGGACGTCCTACGGGTAGTGAACGAAGACGTCTGCGTATGTAGTGGTGGCACCGCGCTTGACGGTGAGGAGCGCGGCAAGCGGGGGTGGTGCAGAGGTGCCGAGGCGTCAAAGGATGTCCTCCGCCCGTTGCCAGTAGGCAGTGACCGTCTCGGTCTCCCCCATGTGCAGGGAGTTGAACTCCCGCAGTAGACGGCTGGTCTCAATATCGCTGGATAGGCGATGGGGGCGAGTGAGGATGTGCCACGCGGCAGCAGGGTCCGGGGTGGCGCCAGTGGTGACGTCACCGAGGAAAGGCTCCAGGGCCAAGCGGGAAGCCGGAGGGGCAACTAGCACGAGGGCACGTACGGCGCGACCAACGTCATACAACAGGTCGGCCTGGGTAGTGTCGTATGGGTGGTTGTAGTATGGCCACAGGCCCTCACTCTGCGCCTAGATCCGGAAGGTGAGTTCCCAGCTCCGAAACTGTTCGCCGGCCTGAAGCGGCGGGGGCGGCGTCTCAAAGTCCTTCTGCCAACAGCCGGCGCCCAGAGTGGGGCCAAGGACGGAGGTCACCGTCTGCCGCTGGTGCTGAGTGTGCTGCTGCGCTAAGTAGTGCGTGGCGGCGGACATAGCGGGACTAGCATACGCGTGAGGAATGAATGGCGGCAGTGTACTGATGGCAGTGTGGGAGGCCAATGGCTGCAATTCTGCAAGCTTCTGCGTCAAGGTAGTGAGCTGCTACTGAAGGGTAGCCAGGGGGTCAGGGTTGCCAGCGACAACGCCGCTAGGCTGCTGCTTCTGCTGCTGCTGTTGCTGCTGATGTTGCTCCTGCTGCCGCAGCTGCTGCTGCAGCTGCTGCATAAATGAAGGTCTGGGGGTCCCCCCAACGGAGGAAGACCCCTCACTGGGACTGTCTGTCATGGCGGATTTGTTGCCCCAGTGTTTTGCCGTTTTGTTTTCCTTCTGGTTTTCTCTTTGTGTGCTGCCGAGGTTAACAAGGACGTCACCCCAGAACGGCTGACGTCACCAGCAAAGCTGTGGAGTTTCTTCCCCTTCCCTTTCCCCTCTTGCCTTTTCTTTGTGTTGATGACATCAGCAATGACGTCAGTAGTGACGTCAGCAGTGACGTCAGTGGAGGGCTACTGTCATCAGCAACGATGGTTACTACAGCTGCTGTTGCGCGGCTGTGGCTGCTGCTGCTGCTGCTGCGGCTGCGGCTGAAGCTGCAGCTGCTGCTGTGGAGGTTGGTGCAGCTACAGCAGCTGCGGCTGCTACAAGTACTGCTGCTACTTCTGCTGCTGTTGCTGCTGCTCCGGCGGCTGCTGCTGTTGCTGCGCGCTGCTACAACTGCTGCGGGGTGGGGGATTTGTTGTCTCTCCCTCTCTTTTTTTTTTCTTTTTCGCTCCTCACATCGAGCTTCCTTGCTCGTTGTGAGTAGCAAGCCGCAAGCAGCGAGCTCGCTGCTCGCTGCTGGCTGCTCGCTTCTTGCTGCGAGCAGTGAGCTAGCTGCTCGCTGCTGGCTACTCGCTGCCTGCTGCGAGCAGCGAGCTCGCTGCCAGCAGCTCGCTACGCGCTGTGAGCAGTGGGCAGCGGGCTGCGGGCAGCTGCAGTTGCTGCTGCTGCTGGTGGTAGCTGCGGCAGCCGCCGTTGGTAGCTGCTACTGGCCGCTGCCGGTTTCTGCTTGCTACTGCTGCTGCTGCTGCCACCGGTTGCTGCTGTTGCTGCTACTGCCGCTGGCTATTGTTGGTGCGAGCTGCTGCTGTTGCCAGCTGCTGCTACGCATAGCTGTTGCTTGCTGCCGCTGCCAGTTCTTGCTGCTGCTACAAGCTGCTGCTGCTGCTGCAGGTTGCTACTGCCGGCCACTCCACTTGGATGATGTCGCCGCGTGCGTCGTCGCCAAGAAGCGCCTGACGTGGCCTGCCGCTCACCTCCTCGCATCAAACGTGGGGGTCAGCGCTACCGGAAAAATTTGGCAGCATTTCCCCTGGCCCAGTGGCCGTGGGGAAAATTTTGACGCAGCCACCAGGCAGGGCAATGCTGTCGGAAAGAATCCGGCAGCATTTCCCCTGCACTGGCGCGTATGGGGGTCCGTTGGCGTTGTCTGGCACCTGTACACCAGTCTTCTTCTGCTACTGCTACGCTCTGGCTCTGATACCAAAAAGGAAACGCTATGCAGCTGGTTGGGCCAGCAGCGTTGTTGATGCAGTGTGCGGGCTTCCACGCTCGTTGCTTAAGTCTGCTGCCCCCTCAGTCTGCTGCTCTAGAGACTAAGCCTGGAAGCTCTGGATTTGTTACTCAGAATTGCGCGCGCCAGTGCTAGCGTCAGAAAGCAGCTGAAAACTGGAAGTAACTGATTAGACGTGAAGAATGAGCGACAATGGGAGATCCCTCCAAGTTCTAGGCCCTCCCCACTAGTGTAAAAGTTGTTACTCAGCTAACCAGCCAATCAGAGAATAGTGCTAGACCTATTTCCTGGCAGGCAGGGTTTTCTCGGTGAGCCCTGCAAGACGCCCGACAGCCCAAAACCCGGGCGTCGTCCGTTTTGCCTGAAAACTGGACCATACCATAATACCAACGCTGCGAACGCAGTCGTGTAGTCAGAATCAGCTAGAAAAATAGTAGCAAAGAGTTATGACTGCCCAAACCTGGGTAGTGTCTACGATGGTTCATGATGCCGAACAGGATCATGCCACATGCAACAAGGACCGAGGGAGAGCATGACGATGTAGACGCGATGGGACGCGCTGGACGCATGCAGACAGCAACTGTGGTGGCAGTGACCGTCGGCAGGACGACCGTCGAGGAGGCCTGCCGATGGAGCTAAGCACGTCGCCGGAGAGAGGAGGCTCCAGTGAACTGCGAGTAGACCTCAGCGTGCGTCGGCTCCACCAGACAACACTCCATCAGTGTCGAGTCTCGCCGTCAGTCATCTGCACTCCGATGTACACAAGCCGGGAGGACACAACGGAGCACAATGAGAGATGCGCAAAAACCAACACTTCCCCATGACTCACAGGCGTAGTGCACATGGGTGGGCAGAGACACAGCCAACATCCAGAATCCCCCAAGGCAAGCAGAGACGCAGGCAGAGATAAAGAGAGCCACTCAAGGACACACGCCGACCGAACTCACAGCCTTCTTGAACGAGTCGCGCTTTGGTGCCTTGGTCAAGAAGTTCATGAGCATTTACAGCATCCCGCATGTAGCTCATGCTACGTACCTGCACAGCTGCATATAGATGGTACACATTGTTGGTCGAGACCCGGACACTTGGTGCACTGTACCAGTGTCACGAGGAGACCATGTGATCGTGTGTCCTAGTGTGTGGCTATATTGTGTCTGGCATGTGCATGCGAGCTGTTGGTCGAGACCCGGACACGTGGTGCGTTGCACCCGTGTTACCAAGAGATCCTCCCTTCATCTTGTGTTTGGATGATGATTCTATTGTGTTGGATTGCTTGTAGCGGTCGAGACCCGGGCCCTAGTACCGCCAGTGTCACGAGGAGACCATCTTGTCCTCTGACATGTGCATGACATGTGTATGTGCATTACACTGGTTTGTGTGCATGTGCATCACTCCTCTCATGGTCGAGATCCAGACACTTGGTGGGTTGTGCCAGTGTCCAGGGAGACTCTAGATGGATAGCAGATGTGTGTGTGTGTGTGTGTGTGTGTGTGTGTGTGTATGTGTGTGTGTGTGTGTGTGTGTGTGCATGAGTCAATTGACTCATGCATGTTATGCCTTTCCATACATTGTTGTTCCATGCCTTCGTTCATTCGTTCTTGCGTGGATGGCTATGTCAGCCAGGGGGAGTGTTGGTTTGTGTGGCTTCCACCCGTCACGACCGACACTGCTAGTTTACTAATATACCCACATCCGGGGTATATGGTGGAGGAGAGCGTGACGACACGACAGGCCTTTGGGGTGTCTCGATACTTCTCTGGCACGTACGACAACGATTGCGAGACGCAGTCGATGCGTTCCGGTAGCCTTGTGGGCTTGTCGAGAGCTAGGAGAGTTTTCTCCGTGGGTTGAGACCCGCGCACCCGGTGGACTATACCGGTGCAACGAGGAGACCTGATGGCTGTTGTAGGGCTTCCAATGTTCAAAAATCTGTGTGTGGTGTCTGGACGCTGATTCTGAGACTTTCTAGCACTGTTCCTATTTTCTCGGTGGTCAAGACCCGGGTACTCGGAGACCTGTTCCGGTGCCTCGAGGAGACCACCGTTATTGTTATCGTGGTGTACGCAGTGTGTTCTCCCCGCTGACCCGTTTGGGCTCAGCGAGGGTAACGGGGCCTGGTGCGGCTAGCTGCCGGCGCACCTACTTAATGTAGTTACTAGGATGGTGCTTGGTTAGCCTGTGGTATGCGAGGCGGGTGAAAGCAATGGGCAGCAGTGCGCGAGACACGCCATGGATGCGGTAAGCTTGCCTTAGAGACTTTCACACTTAACCAAGACAAGTGAGAGGAGGTGGAGCGAGCGAACCTAGACCCGGTGAGCGCTTACCCACCATGAGCGATGAGCTCGAGTGGATGAGTGCCGCCACCCGGGGGTCGAGCCCGACCACTCGGAATTAACCGATGGCGGCTACTCACCGATGCACGGCCAGAACCGGCACGGTGGCCCCCTGAGGATCAGCACCCGGGAAATATGCAACTCCCCCATCACATGCAAGGCAAGGCAACATGAAGCAGGGCACGACAGTGAGAATGTACGGGCCCTAGCATCTACCGCACCATTGAGAGTCATAGAAAGTCATAGAGATTCATGCAATGGTCACGGNCACGAGCGATGAGCTCGAGTGGATGAGTGCCGCCACCCGGGGGTCGAGCCCGACCACTCGGAATTAACCGATGGCGGCTACTCACCGATGCACGGCCAGAACCGGCACGGTGGCCCCCTGAGGATCAGCACCCGGGAAATATGCAACTCCCCCATCACATGCAAGGCAAGGCAACATGAAGCAGGGCACGACAGTGAGAATGTACGGGCCCTAGCATCTACCGCACCACTGAGAGTCATAGAGAGTCATGCAATGGTCACGGCTGTGCACAAGGGCACTCCTGGGTCCAGCAGAAGCAGCAGCTTGATAATGTCAACGGCTCCAACCATGATGGGTACATCGGACGCTTCCCCAGGTGGGACCATTGTCACTTAATCTGTACAGAGTGTGTGCAGAGTGTGAGAGACAAGAGGGCATAGAGTTGTGAGTGGCCAACGAACTTCAACACTTAAGCCCGCTACGGGCTCAGTTGTACTCTCTCCTTGTTCTTTATGTTCCGCATTGCAGACTTAGCCACATTCTTGCCGTCTTGCATCGCACTCACACACAGAGCTCATGTTCGTTTTTGCATGGGCCTGCATGCCCTAAAAATTATTTCCAATTGAAGCGTAGTTCAAACTTTTGGATATGGAAAAAATGTCGAATGTTGGTCAATACTCTTTATCTACAATGAACATAATAGTACCACTAATTTGTTTCATAATGCATGAGTGAACTCATTAATGTTCAAAACAACATGAAGCCTTCTATGTTGTCCTTGTCAGCCGGCATTCGTCATTGTCATCGTCAGTCTGGCTGGTTTTTCCTACCGAGTTACTGTTACTTGTTCAACTGCGAACTATTGACTTCATCTCTACCGCGGTACAGAACCGCGGTATAGAAGAGGGGTACCTTGCCAGGTCAGTAACGATACCGTAGCGGTACCATTAAAAAAATACCGTATCGTGGTACAGCAATACCGCGGCACAAAATCGAGGTATACCGCGGTACCGGTAATACCTCCATCAGCCCTGCCGTCGACCTATACAACTCACTACGACCAGTCGGTCATGTCCATGCCCGTGCAGATTGCTGTCCTTTGTGCCGTTCCTGTACAGTTTACTGTGACCACTCGGCCGTGTCCATACTCGTGCAGATCCCTGAGGCAGGCGGCCCTGGTGACACCGGCGCGACGACAGGCGGCGGACTACCCGTCTGGAGCTGACCGACCACTGTTCCAGAGCCCCAAATGTCACCGGGACTCCTTGCTGTGCCTTCTATGTCTTGCAGGCGCCTTTCGGCGGACTGGGCATGAGGCCCATTTGCATGTTTTTGCATTGTATACTCGCTTTCAGTCAATGGATGCATGCATGTGACCAGTCGCTGCATCCGTCTTTTGATTCTGCACGTCTAGGTTCAGACGGCGTAGGATTCTGACATGTGTGCGCAGAGTTACGGCCAAAACAGTGGTTTTGGGCCAGTTTTAGGACAGCTCTTGGACTGCCGCGTGCGACACCCGCCGTGCGCCGCGGCAGGTATTTATGCCCTGGACCTGTCAGTTGTCATTTCTCTCTGCATATGCTATATTGAAGTATTCTCACCCTTTGACTTGTATCTCCTAGCCAAACCCTTGCCGTTGTGTGTACGACCTGTGACTATCATCACCATCTGACCAGGCACTGACGCCCGGTCAGCGGCCGTGTTGCTAGGAAAGTTCTACGCACTTTCTCATGGTATCAGAGCAGTGAGACAGTTCTCACTGAGCTGCGCAGCAGAGACGCAGCAGAGCAGCAGCAGTGAGAGTCACCGCTGCAGCAGACCTTCTGGGACCTGTTGGAGACGGCCAGTCGCCATCCGCGTACTCCACCCACCGCGTGAGATCGCAGCTGCTGAGGCAACAGCAGCAGC